>LAZP02000035.1:30573-70232 GCA_001272575.2 Ophiocordyceps unilateralis | reverse complement strand
CCGCATAGAATTATAAGGGGATAAGAATCAATTAATCTCTTTATTAGCATATATATGCTCGGACTATCGACTTTCTAGTTGACAAACGTTGTCTGGTTTTTGCACTGGATGGACTGGATCTTGTCGCTGAAGAGATGCAGATTACCATGGGCAAGATCGACGCCGGGATAAGAGGCCTGAAAAGTATCTCCTTTGCAGTCGGGGTCCCTACACAGCGCCCAATCTAAGTCACCATCCTCTTAGAGCCGGACATGGTAGTGTGAAGGGCCTACACGTAGAAGTTGCAGTTGCCAGAAACCCTCCCTGGCAGTACCGACGAGATCTTGGCTTTGTAATCGTCCGGCACGGCGACTTGAGACAAGCGTCAGACGAACGATTGGCAGGGTTGGCTGGAAGGAAGACTTACCACACTGCCCCTGAGGAGCTTCGACCTTGGTACAAGGTGCGCCAAAGGCTGCACCCTCGCAGATGTAGAAGTCCAAACTTTCCATGAAGAGGATATCCTTGGGCTTGAGAGACGTAACTGTGGCCTGTCAGACGCAGCTTTAATAGCGGCGTGGATCTGACAACTCACTCCTGTGCTCATCATTCTTTGCAGAGGCAAATTGCTCGCCGGCCAAAGCAGCCAAGTCCTCGCAGTTCGAAGCGTACCGCTTCCTCATTGTCGGGGGCGGCCGGTGGTTTCTCACGGCGACGTATGCCTGCGAACACTGCCTCAACGTTGGAAGGCCTCCTGCCAGCGCCATCCGCAGGTGAAAGGGCAGCTCTATCCTGAACCAGTCGATGCTCTGTAGCGCTCGTGTTGCCAGGGAGTCAGCTTTTGGATGTCAGCAAGCGCTAGAAAGAGTCGATCAAAGAGAATGGCTCACGCTGTGAATAGCGAACCAGGGGGAAACTGCGTCGGGGTTCGGCCTCGAGGTTCCAATCCAGCAGTTCCTGAAGCGTTTGGCGCCGAGCCGCGTTCAATTGGCTGTTTTCCGGGCCAGTGAGCTCTGCCATAAAGCGCATGGCAATTTCACGCGCTGAAAGCGTCTGCTGTACTCTGGGTCGGTGCCAGTAGTCGTTGAAGAGATACTGCGGAACGGTCACGCCGTAATTCTCCCATCTCGAGTCGTAGTCCCGGTTGTTCTGCCATTCGAGAGAGTTGACGTCGACGTCACTGTCGGCGATCCAAGCGTATGCATTGACTTGGGACCAGAATATGCCTCCGAGGGCACTCGCCCACCACGCCCCGCGCTCTGAACTCGATCCTTGAGGTCGCCCATCAATCATATGTGGCGACGCCGCAATCATGTAGATCCAAAATCCCGGTCGACTTGCACCCGCTGGCATTTCATGTGACCTTGGTACGGCTGGGCAAAATGCGAATGCCTCGATTACATGACGAAGGTTCCGATACGCGACAACCCAATTATTGCTGACCGGGTGAAAGCCGCGCATCCGCCAAGCGTGGTCCCGGTTTATAGGAGGGTTAGGATCCTCGGTGAAGATTCCGCCTTGTCTCCTCATGAATGCGGGAGTGGCACCTGAGCTAAAATCGACGAGAACATAAAGAAACTCGGGGGGTCTCATCTCGAAGTTGAACCTTTGTTCGGGCGGCTGACCATTGACGTATCCGGGCGATAGCAACAGGCAGGTGGCTAACGCCAGGACCAGAGCGTTCCAGCATCCTTGAATCATGGTTGCGACGTGCTGAAAAGGGGGTTTGTCTAGGAATATTCAAACCTGTATTTGAGTTTGACGGGACAGGTGCTGCAATGTTCCCTTTCCCGCCCCTGTCTCTGGAAGATACAGTCACATTTATATCTCCAACTACCAAGTCTTCGTAACTTGCAAAACCGGTACGACCCGTAATGAAGCCAAGTCCAGGCATCGAGCGTATGTGCACGTTGGCAACTCGACAATGAATGGGCTTTGCCTTTAAACTAGTGAAAATAGGATCTTCTCTCGTATCGGCAAAAATCCCGGCTCAATTCCCAGATCTCATTATGACACCTTGTCTTCCACCCATATCCTCAAGAGGCTAAATACACATCTTGCTTCCGGACCAATTGTTTTGAGAAAATTCATGTTTTCAAACGATATTACAGCCAGGAAAGAGGTCACGATGTCTTACTGCTACTCTTCCTAGCCATCCTTTATCTCACACACCATCCACTGCGTTCACGTGCCCAGCTCGTAAGTTACGAAGAATCCACTATTACGGAGGCCCATAGCGCAGTCTGTGTTGAAACCGTATTGTTGGTCTGGGCGGCCCGCAGAATTCTCTTGAAAAGGGGGTCTTGGCCGGATGACAACGGTAGGCAGAGTTCAGCTCGAATACACGCTCGGCTATGGGACAGGTACGGATACGCGACATGTCCAGATGTGGAACACACGGAATCCTTCTGGCCATTTGAGATAAAGTTTTAAAGATAGAGCAAACCCGAGACATTTCTCAAGTCGAAGTCTGTATTGGGAGCCACTTACCTGTACACATGTATCATCTCTCTATAGTCAGACGTAACTTATTGTCGTAGTCGATAGTAAAAGCTGCAACGGCATGTATCCGGATATCCTGCGACTATGTCAACATATTTGTTGCCGGTTCTAGTCGAGTGTATAGAGTTGAATTAGGTGATTCTTGATAGCATAGCAGCAGTTGAGTCAGAAGCAGTTCACTACACGGTTCAATTCTGCTTGATAATTACCGTAGCAGACTGAGCTAGGCAAATCTACGGTGTTGCAATACATTACTGCGATATACTTATCGCGTCTTCACTACGCCTTAACGGCTGACTCTTCACGCCACGACGCGCTGCTACTGAACTACATCACCTTCCAAGGCAGTAACCTTCGACTCAAGGCTGCGTAAAGGTGGACAAACTGGAATCTCCATTTGGAATCCTGCTCCCAGTCTTCCTCATAGCCGGGTAATTCGGCAACGCTTGTCGCAGAAGCGATTGTCTCTAGTCTGGTGTGGGTTTAGCTAAAAGAACTACTCGGATAGTCCTAATTTTTGATTGGACATTTAACAACCAGCACTTCGTATAGCTGCAAGAGGTGCAGTCTGCCCTGCAATAATCATAGACTATTGGAAGGGCTGAACACGCTTCTCCCACACCGTTTTGTCAATCGCTGACAGCATGGTTTCTGCATAGGCTGTATGGAAAGAAAGAGATTGATTATTTAATAACTCGCTGTTTCCCTTCCTACCAGCGGTATACAAGGTTGCGGATCCTTGGTCTCTGAGTTGAGAGTTGTCTAGCCACAGGTTGAGAAGAGATTCCCGCAGAATGAGAGCTTCCGTCGCCTTCATCATTAGCCTCGTTGGACTAGGCCTGGCAGATCCGGGAGTTGTCTTTCCAAAGTGCAAACCGGTATGGAGAACGCAGGCCGATGATGGCTTCAATGTGCCCTGCGCTGACACAGCCATCACTGCACACAGCGAAGCTCATCGTGCCTCATTGCGTGCCCACAGAACGCATGTCCTCCAGGTACTGTGTGTTGCACGACGACATGTGGTGGAAGAATTTGCGTGAGTCCTCCTTTTTAGGAACAAAGCACCGTTATCGCACGTCGTGACTGAAATATGGCAGGGCACAACTTGATCCGCATCTCAGAGCAGCTTCGCAGCGTCGAATAGGTGACATTATTGGGCTCAACAGCAACACCTTGACGTCTTCCATACTAGTAGCAGTTGGTGAAGCATGTACTGAGGGCCTTGCTGTTACCCCGACGCTGCTTGTGCGAAGTTGAGCAGTTGACACTTGAGCTATAGTGATATTTGTGTGGTTGGCTCATTACCGTGAGCTTATATCGTTTTAAGCGAAGATGAAACTATATATCGTCTACGTCAGTAGCTTCATTCCCTGTAGAACTTTGAGGGGGGTTTCACCTTTGTGCGCACCACGCTGAGGACACAGATTGTCGCCGACTGACGTATTCGTATACATGCGTATTGCTTCAAATCGGGGGACAGAGATATGCTCATAACCGGGCCAGCACGTGTCTTGTCGCGGGGTCCACGACTCACCGACTCTCCGAAACACCACGTTTTGAACCATCCAGAACAAAACCTTGGCATACCAAATCATGGGCGAATCATGCTGCGGACCTCCGGAGAAGACGACTCTGTTGCAGAGCGAGGCAGTTGACAGCGTCAACAATCCGGCCACAGAGCGAACGACAGCTCGAGAAGACTGTGGTGGCGGAAATGCATCGGGTTGTTGCGGCAGTGACGAATCCCCCAATTGCTGTGGGCAAAAGGTCATCGACACTGCGGCACTGGATTCTCGCTGCCACGGCACCCCTGTCGATGCACCAGAACCGGACTGCTGCCGTGGCAAGCCGTCGCCATGCTGTAATGACTCCTGTCTCGAGCGTCTGGCACTTCGAGAGTGCCATGCTTCTTCGACTGCTGGCTGTGCCGCCGTGGTCGACAAATGCGACGAAGCCGTCTGCGGCAAGGCGAAGTCATGCTCCTCGACGGCTACCGCTTCTTGTTGCCAGCCTGAACAAGAAAAGCGAACCCCGTGCAGTAGCCACCGACGGTATGCCCGTGAACGTTACGGAACGATGCTCGAAGCTCTAGGCTGCATCTGTCGCGCTCTCCTGGCCCTTGGCGAAGAGTCCTGCTGTGAGACTCGAAAGCCATCTTCGGTGACCAGATGCTCCAACACTGCGCCAGCTCCCTCCGTACCACGCTCATCGGTGGATTCGTGCTGCGCCAGCGGAAGGGCTGAGAGACTATTGCCTTCAGGAAGCAGAGCTCGGGTTCGAAAGGCCGCTGGTGTCTCCGACGTATCAACTTCTGCTCCTGCCGTCTGCGCGAGACCATCTTGTTGCCAATTTAGCCAGGCAGTGAGCGGCAACGACTGTTGTGCTACCGAGGGACCATCCGGTGACAGCAAGGGTCTCAAACCGCCAAAGCCTACAGACAGCACAAAAACATCTGGCGTCGTGCTCCTGTCTTCAGATCCTGAAAATCAGACCGCTGGCGTCGAGCACGTGGTGCTCTGCATATCCGGCATGACTTGCACCGGCTGCGAGACGAAGCTCAACCGGACACTCGCCGCCGTGGATGGCGTCAAGGACTTAAAAACAAGCTTGGTTCTCTCGCGCGCCGAATTCAATGTCCATCTACAGCTGGTCTCGGTAGATGACGTCGTGAAGCACTTGGAACGGACGACCGAGTTTAAGTGCGAGAGGATCGCTGATAGCGGGTCGAGCATAGACGTCATTGTTCCCGGAGGCGACTCCTCGGGCTTCATCGACCGAGGGTGGCCTGAAGGAGTCACGCACATGACCGTCGTCAAGAATAGCGTCGTGCGAATCACTTTCGATCCAGCCATCGTTGGAGCTCGAGATCTCGTTACGGACCGCTTGGGCCAGGGCCTGAGGCTTGCTCCAGCCCAGATCGATCAGTCGCTTGAAGCCGGAAGCACGCATGTCCGCCACGTTGGGCTAATGACTATCTTGTCCTCGATTCTCACCATCCCCGTTCTGGTCATGGCATGGGCTCCACTGCCCCCACGAGAAATCGCCTACAGTTCGGCGTCGCTGGCTCTAGCCAGCATCGTTCAGGTGATCGTCGCAGGCCCTTTCTACCCCAAAGCACTCAAGGCTCTGGTCTACTCCAGGGTCATCGAAATGGACCTGCTCATTGTGTTGAGCACGAGCGCCGCCTACGTCTTCTCCATCGTCTCTTTCGGCTATCTCATTGCGGGAAAGCCGCTTTCGACTGGACAGTTTTTCGAAGCGAGTACTCTCCTCGTCACTCTTATCATGGTCGGACGATATGTGGCAGCACTCGCGCGTCAAAAGGCCGTTGAGTCCATCTCCATACGATCATTGCAAACTCAGACCGCCATTCTCGTGGACAATGTCGACGCCGCGGGAGAGCGAGAGATCGACGCCAGGCTCTTACAATACGGCGACTTCTTCAAAGTGCTCCCTGATGCGAGGATCCCGACTGACGGAACCGTCGTCACCGGGTCCTCTGAGGTTGACGAGTCTTTGCTAACAGGAGAGTCCCGCCTTGTCGACAAGCACGCCAAGTCAAATGTGATTGCAGGGACCATCAACGGGTCGGGGACGCTGGTGATTCGCGTAAGCCGCCTCCCAGGTGATAACACCATCAGTACGATCGCTGCCATGGTCGATGAGGCGAAGCTATCCAAACCACACATGCAGCGACTCGCGGATCGAGTTGCATCCTTGTTTGTACCGGTTGTTGTCATCCTGACAGCCGTTACATTTGCCGTCTGGGTGGCTGTCGGCATCACCATACAGGGCAAGACTGGGCCGGAGGCGGCGGTCCAGTCGATAACCTACGCCATTGCAGTGCTCATCGTCTCCTGTCCCTGTGCCATCGGACTTGCCGTGCCCATGGTCGTGGTTATTGCCAGCGGAGTGGCTGCAGAGAAGGGCATCATCTTCAAGGCGGCCGAAGCCATGGAGATAGCTCACAGGGCATCTCACATCGTTTTCGACAAGACGGGAACTCTGACCCAAGGTAGGCTGAGCGTGGCCACCGAGCACCTTCTAGTGGATGAGCATCTCTCGCTGCCCCTTCTTCTAGGACTGGTGTCCAATAGTCGACATCCCGTGTCGGAGGCCATGGTCAGGCACCTGAAGGGTAGGGGGGTTGTGGCGTCTTATATTTCCGAGGTTAAGAGTCTGCCAGGCCGCGGCATAGAAGGTCAGGTAGGCGGCCAGAGACTGCGAGCCGGAAACTCGCGATGGGTGAATGCGACATCCCACGCCATGGTCCAAACGACGCTGGCACAGGGCCACACGGTCCTCTGCTTGAGCATCGACGGCGAACTGGCCGCCGTCTTCGGCCTCGAGGATTCGCTACGAGCTGACGCAACCGACGCAATCGCGGCTCTACAGCTCCGTGGCATCACCTTGCATCTGGTCTCCGGGGACGAGGACGGGGCGGTGCGAGAAGTGGCGACCAAATTAGGCATCCCTCATGACAAGGCCCGTTCCCGCAGCTCGCCCGGCGATAAGCAGGCTTACGTGCAGAGGCTCCTGCAAGACGGGACGGAGCCCATCGTCATCTTCTGCGGCGACGGGACCAATGACGCCGTGGCTCTCGCCCAAGCCTCGATTGGCGTTCACACGAACCATGGCAGCGACGTGGCTCAGTGTGCTGCCGATGTCGTTCTCGTTGGTCCCGATCTGGCCAAGATTCTGGCCATGATGGACATCAGCAGACGCGCCGTTCGCCGCATCATCTTCAATTTTGCATGGAGCTTCGTTTACAACATGCTGGCGGTGCTTTTGGCCTCGGGCGCCCTCGTTCACGCCAGGATTGCGCCCCAGTACGCTGGTCTCGGCGAGCTTGTCAGCGTGCTGCCCGTCGTCGGGGCCGCTGTGCTTTTGCGATGGCACAGCTCGTAAGCGCCCCAGACCCGCTTGCCCTCCGCTACCGTCAGCTGTTATACGGCCCGACGCCCTACGCTTGCCATCCCTCGCATGTCATGCCCTTGGTACGCCTACCTACCTTGAACACGCACGCACATGCTTGATAGAGTTCAGATGGCCAGCCTCGTGTGACTGTCGCCATCGTTCATGGCATGTCACTTTGTGGGAAAAATACGTGGAGATTTACAGTGTGCAGCGGAAGCTTTCCGGTCGTAGCCCTCGTTAAGTAGGTCGAGTACCGCGAGGCGTGAAGAAACGAGGGATAATCTCGACTTGTGAGGGCCGAGCCGAATAAGCATCACTAGAAACATTCATGTAATCGAGTCCGCAGACGTAAGCAGGTTGGGTGAGCAATGGAGTCCTTGCAAGAATCGCACGCCGAGCAGTTGAAAGAGTAATGGCTTTCCATGTATATCGAGCAGTCACGGACTCACCGGCCAGCCGAATCATCACGTTTTCCCTCCGTCGATGTCTCTACACACTGCTGCACAAGACCTGCCAAACAGGAGGACACTTTGACGGACCCAGTCTTGGCGAAACCTTTCGGGCGTATACCATGACACGTGTCGACGGCCGTACTCGGCCAACCACGGAAAGTTGGTAATTATATGAAGATGAAGCAGTGACGGATAACGTGGAAGTTGGCACAGAGCTTCCTGTGTCGACGCCAGGTACCACCGTAAGCTGCCCAGAACGAAGCAGGCCGACGATGCAAGGATAAAGGGCAGCGTCGCGGTGCCAAACACGGTGCTGCTGGTGGCCACGCCAAACACCAGGGCGGTCGTTATCCCCGCGATCATGCTACGTATCATGCTGCAAGTTGAATGAGCACTGCAATAGCCTGCCTGCGCATTCATGGCAGACCAGACTGCAGCCAAGAAGTAACAAAAGGAGTTGCGCTTACACTAAGCCTGGTCCGCTGTAGGGCATTTATTCCAGAGTCAGCTCTATCGAGTAAATGGCATCTGCAAACACCGACCTCACATCACCCCAGCCACCGATAGTCCGCAGAAGTCCATACGGGTTGGACGACAGGGCGGCATAGTTGGCCTCCTAGAAATAGAGTTATTTTCATGGTGATGGAAATGAGGGGGGGGAGGGAATAAGAACAAAGGATGCATGACGTATCCCACGTTTATGGCAGACATTATTCAAAAGGACCAGTTGTTCGGGTATCGGACTGATGGTTGATGTGGTCTCTCCAGCTAAAGACAGCAAGGAACATGTGGCTTTTATGGCCATCTCCTGTCCCCCAGAAGAGGTTGTAAACAGCAGCATGCGGCGCTAATGCAACAGCGTCAGATCGGAAAAATGGTTAACAATCCACGTGACGGCTGCGAAGCGGTCTTGCGCGTGAAAAGCAGTGAGCCTTTAAAAGGTGTTAGCAGTCCAACATTGGAACGTAGAATTTATTACTCCTGGTTTGCGTCTATATATACTTCGTTCTTTGACCTTTGCTAGGTGACCTGACGCTAAAAGTTCCTGTAAAGGCCTTTTCTTGAAAAATACAATGTTCCCATATGCCATCTGCAACTTTGGTTCTATATTAGATTTCTGGTGTCCTCTGTGTCTCTTGCTGGCCGTGGTTGTTCACGGCTCGGATGTGCTCAGCCCGAATGGTGAGGGTTGGACTTCGAGTTCGGAATCAGTTTTGAGACGGCCAACTTCTTCGGCTTATACTAGATTCCTTGATATCGAGCCCGGTTCGAGCTCGACGACACTCACGCTTTTGACTGATGAGGAGTCGGGCAATCTGGAGGGCGCGGCGTATGCGGTCAACACCTTGGCAAGAGAGCGCTGGTTGCCTACTGTTCTCGTCATACCGGGGAACGCCAGACTCATCTTAGCAGAACCAAAACACGTCCACAGTGGAGTTGAACCCAACCGCCCGTACGCCGAAAAGAAATTGCCTCGAGTTCGATGTCATCCTCTGATGTGGCATCGATATGATAGAGATTACGTCTGCGTCGGACGTTCAGTTGACTGCTTCCAACATGCTGGCGGAAGGAAAGTGACCAAATCACTGCTTGTGCCAATCTGCCGTTGCTCTCGCTTGAGGCCTACACAAATCCCAAGCTCTACAGGTCTACTCTGTGTCAGCGACCACTCGAAGACCAGACCTCTCGTGCTAGCCTGTCGCCGGATTCATCGGAGGCGTGCCGTGGGCTGCGTAGGGCGCGACGCCCGATCTCCCACCGGCTGGTTTAACACCACTCCGGCAGTTGAGAACTTCAGAGATATTTTGCAGCAGGAAGAGAGTATGTTGCAACCATTGCACTTTTAGACGACTGGGCTTGGGATACGATCATCATGCGAATGATCTACATAGCCTGTTTGATGGCATAGCCTCATTCGACGAATACTGGTCTTGTGTATGTGCGGTTCCGGTGCCATCCATCGTGTTGGCTCAGATAGATTCAAAGAATAGAATATAATAAAAAGATCACAGGCATGGCATTTGTTGATTCCACTAGGTGGTCTATCATAAGCAGTAGTAGTCCTTCGACACCAGGTCGACAGCATATCGGCCTCCCGGACATTTTCTTGAACCCCCAATAACAACTAAGAAATGATGTTACAGAGGCAAACTTGGCTCTGTCAATATTCCGATCACGCAGGCTTAATCTTGCTCGACCCGCCCTGTTCTCGAATCTTGCGCTCTACCACATCCAGGCCCACCTTGCTCTTAATGCTGCCGTCCAGGAAGCCGACGGGCAAGAAAGAAGCAAGGCGCACCAGAGTCGAGTATTTTCCGCGCCACAGCCAGTGGGGCGGATTCGATTTGCCGAGGTCGCTGACGACCTGGTCGGCCCATTTTGCAGGGTCGGCGCCGGTGGCAGCGGCCTCTTGGCCCGACATGGCCCTTTCCACCGTCTCCTTGGCCACGTTGTACAACGATGTGGGCGGCAGAGTGGCTTGAGGGGCGTTGTCGTGGAAGGTAGAGCGAACGGAGCCCGTCATGAGGTTGATGACCTTGATACCGAAGGGGGCTAGCTCGAGACGAAGGACCTCGGTGAGACTGGCGGCGGCGGCCTTGGAAGCATTGTAGGCGCCGGCAAATGGCAGTGCGCCCGTGGTGACGGACGAGCAGGCTGTGTTGTTAACGACTATGCCGCCGGGGGCAGATTGGGTGAGGAGCGGGAAGAAGGCGCGGGTAACGGCGATGATGGAGAAGACGTTGAGGTCGAACAGCTGGCGGGCGCGTGCGATTTCGAGATCCATGAGCGGCATCGAGTACCCAGCGCCAGCATTGTTCAGGAGGACGTCGAGCGAGCCGCCGGTCAGGTCTCGAACGCGCGACACGGCGTTGACGATGGACTCGTCAGAGGTAGTGTCGAGTTGGACCGTCTCCATGCCGGCGGACTCGACCTGCTTCAGCTTGGACAGATTTCGACCCGAGGCGAGCACACGCCAGTTGGCCCTGTGGAAAGCGAGGGCGAGGGCGCAGCCCAAGCTGCCGTCGGAGCAGCCGGTGATGAGAATGGTTCGTTTCAAGGCCATGGCTCTGTTGCTTGCAATGAGGCTGGAGAACGAGGGAATGAGCAATGGAAGGTAAGGATCTTACATATCAAAAACACCATCTCCCGGCAGCTTTGTCCATGGGGCTGGCGGAGGCCAGGGCCCGTGGAGGCCAGGGCCCAGGCCCAGGGGTAGGGGTAGGGGCAGGGGCAGAGTGGCTCGTTGATGTGTCAGACGAAGTCATCTCCGCAAGCCCTGTTCAGCTCCGGTAATGCGGAGTTTTGGAGGATAAGGAATGGGACCAAGGATGGATGCATGGAATATACTCCGCAGTGCGGAGATGGCTACGTATCGAGGTGGAGTTTGGCGGATCGGCCCGGATAAGCACTTAGCGTGCGGAACAATAGCGGAGCCACCGGGGGGTGATCCCTCCGAAAAAGGTGGGTCGACAGTGAGGCGCATATATACGCGCAGTACGTATGCACTTTGAGCGAAAACATATGTTTGTAAACATATTACATATGCATATGCAGATATCTGAACATGGAGGGTTCAATGCATATCTATGTTCACTCCTTGTAAGCTGACACGTGACACAAATTTCCATCTAACCACGGGCCGTTGGAAAACCCTGTTCAACGTCGTTTCTGGCCATGTCCGCCTTACAGTGTGCTTCATGGATCCAAGTTCGCGCGTTACGCATGATGACTCGTGTTTGCATCTGTCTCTAACTGATCTAAACAATTCCCCTACCGATTCCCTGTCCAAAACCCGTGTTCTCTACATCACCAGTTCTTCCAGCTAACTCGCCCAGCTGGCCACCAAACCCTCCTCCACAAACTCGGCCAGGTTGCTCAGCGTCTTCTGCGGGCTGACAATGTCCAGAAACGGCACGTCGAGCTTAAACGTGTTCCAGAACCAGGTGCGGAATTCCGCTGCGAGCATGCTGTCGACGCCAAACGATGCTAGGGGCGAGCCGTCGTCGACTTGGTCCGCCGGCATCAGGATGAGGTTGCCGAAGCGCTTCTTTGTCAGACGCAAAACGGCATCCCGCAACGTCGGCGCGCTGGCCTCGGAAGCGATGATGGACACCGCGCTGGCTGGCACGTCTTTGACCCAGTCCGATGCCTCGTTGAGCTGCCCGACGTCTGCCCCTTGACCAGCTCCCTGCGCGTCTCGCTCGGCCAGGAGCGATGCCGCCAGCAGAGATGTACGTGAGTCCTCCATGATGCCGTTGTTCACGTCGAATCCCCTGTCCATCAGCTTGCGGATCCCGTACGGCTCCAGTCCGGTCAGGATGTGGGCCCCTTCCTCACTCCCCGGTGCCTGGCGGGCGAAGTCGGATTCGCCCATAGGGCCGGCCAGCCCAAAGTCAACCACCTGCAGGAACTCGTCCTCGTTGAGCGGCTGGATTCCCTTGCGGAGCAGCAGTGCCTCAATCTCCGGGTTCTCGTGCAAATAGCCCACCTCGGAAATCATGCCCAGTCCGAGAGATATGGCCGGCTTTCCTCGGGCCCGCCGCCATCGAGCGAAGGAGTCGAGGAAGCCGTTTGCTGCACAGTAGTTGCTTTCCGTCGCCGTCCCGCAGCTGCCGGAGAGTGACGAGGTCATGAGGAAGAAGTCAAGGCTGTCATCGTAACCCTCGAGGGCGTGGTGCAGGTTCCACGTGCCCCTCCATTTGGGCCGAATCCCAATGTGCCAGGCATCATTCGTCATGGTCGTGAACAAGGCCTCTTTGAGGCCCATGGCTGCTTGGACCACACCGCCAATGGGGCCTTCAGCGACGCATGCCGCCACGGCCTCACGCACGTGGCTGGCGTCGGAAACGTCGCCTCGAACGACGGTGACGCTGGCGCCAGCATCTTCCAGACGTGTGACCAGCTGACGCGCGGTGGGCTTGTCGCAACCCGAACGCCCCAGGAAGACAAACTTTCGGGCGCCTCGAGACATCATCCAGCGGCTCAGGCTGCGGCCCAGGCCACCGAGACAGCCGACGAGCAGGTAAGTCTTTTCGGCATCAAACACGGTCTTGTATTGCGCCGGCATCACCTGTCACCCCTGTTAGTTCGTGTCCGCCTCTACCGGCAGTAGCTTTCAACGTACCGGCACCCGGCTATGGGGGTTTTCCATAGAGATGGCCACCTTGCCGATCCGGTCTTTGTTGGTAAAGTACCGGTATGCCTGCGCAATTTCGGACACGTCGAAGGTCGCGACCGGAAGGGTTTTGATCTTGCCTTCTCGGTACAGCGCCATAACTTGGGCGATGAGACTGCATCTCATGGTTAGCAACTCCCAATGGCGAAGCTGGAAGCGAGACTTACCCGTAGAAGATGTTGCGGTAGTAGGCGTCTTCGGCATAGAAGAACTCGGACAGATCAAAGGCCGTAAAGGTGGTGTTCTTGAGGAATACCTGCATGTCGAGCTTGCCGGCGTCGATGAGCTCCCGCTTGCCAATCTCGACGAAGCGGCCGAACGGGGCGATGCAGGACCAAGACGAGTGCATCAAGTCTCCAACCAGGGAGTTGACGATGACGTCGACGCCGTGGCCCGTGGCATCCTTGATGCCTTGGACGAATGACGCGTCGCGAGAGTTGAAGATGTTGCCTGCCGGGACGCCCATCTCGTCGATGAGATAGTCGCGTTTCGACTGGCTTCCGACGGTGGTGTAGACGGTGGCGCCCATGCTTTGAGCCATGGCGATAGCGGCGAGACCAAAGGCACCGGCTCCGCCATGGATCAGGATGGACTCGCCCGCGCGAAGATGGGCACGGTCGCGAAGAGCAAAGAGCGCGGTGCTGTAGACGGTAAGGAGAGTGGCCAGCACCGTATACTCTTCGTCCGGCAGCAGTTTGTGGACTGAAGCAGCCGGTACGCGTTCGGTAGTTCCGAAGTGGTTCGGAGCCAGGCCGACGACTCGATCTCCGGGCTTCAAATGTTTAACGTCCGGCCCAACCGCCGACACGACGCCGGCAAAGTCGAGAGCCGTCGTGGCCGCTCGTGTCTCGACGCGGCCGTTCATGGCGTACACATCCTTGGCATTGAGGCTGATGGCCCTCAGGTCGACGTCTACGAAACCAGCCGCTGGCTTGCTGGGCGGCTCGGCAACCTGCTGGAAGTGCATCGTGTCCGTCATACCGACTTGGCCGATGGACAACTTGGCCGGCGCAATGCTGGCGAGCGTGGATGTTGTCATGGGCTCGTCCTGCTCCAGCCGCTGTCGGAACAGCGAGTTCAGGTCCAAGGCCGGGGCGAAGCGGCTGACATACAGCAAGTCGTCAAGCTGAACGAACTCGGTGTCGTCCATGGCGCAACAGGGCGTCAGCGCAAGCAGTACGCTGTTGCATGTCGACGACACCGTGTCGGGCTGGGTCACGTCTGCCGTGCCGACGTCCAAGACGGTAAAGCGCAGCGCTGGTTGTTCGAGCATCAGGGCACGCGAGAGGCCGCTGGACAAGGTCAAGTCTGGGACCGGCGCGGCAAGCATGTTTGCCCCGGTGAGCCATATGATGCCGGCCACGTTGTCGGTGACCTTGCGAAGACGATTCATGTCGGCTTCGTTCATGGTGGCGAGGAATTCGCGTTCCATCTCCAGGAGAGACACGCAGACGACTTGGCTGGACAGTTCGACCTTTTCGATGTTACTCAGGGGCACGCGCCTTGTCTGCGTGACACCGGTGCTCCGCTTCAGATGAGTTTCCAGAGCGTTCGCCAGCGCGTCGATTGCAGGCGATGATTTGTTGGGCGTCTAGAGCACGCAGCGTGAGAAATAGCCACTGTCAAGCCTGACGAGGTTGACTCACCACAATGACCACCTCCTTGTTCTCCAGGCCCGTTGTCTTGTGGCTGCGGACGGCGAGGAGCGTCTCCCGCGGTAGCTCTAGCGTCACGAAGCCAGCAGACGTCAGGCTGGCAACGGCCTCATCGGTCTTGCGAGTCATGACGATGCCCTGTTCGGAAACGACTGACATGAACTGGTCCGACGCTCGACCCCAGACCTTCTGCGACATCGAGTGCTGTAGACCGCGGCATCAGCTCCTGCTCAGCATCAAGGAGGGGGGGAGGCAACGAATGGGACTCACATGGGGAATCACGACGACGTCAAACGGCTCCGAGGCTGTAGAATCGTCAAAGACGAGCTTTCCCTCCTCATCAAGACGCCCACCGCTCCACGATCGGCAACGGGGAAACGCAGTGT
This sequence comes from Ophiocordyceps unilateralis, assembly GCA_001272575.2. NCBI lineage: Eukaryota > Fungi > Ascomycota > Sordariomycetes > Hypocreales > Ophiocordycipitaceae > Ophiocordyceps > Ophiocordyceps unilateralis. The sequence goes on along the minus strand of LAZP02000035.1, from coordinate 55,165 downwards.
CCTTGCCCAAGAGGCCGAGGCACTGCTGCGCAATGCATTGGCAGTCTTGTCCGAGCTCCAACACGCGCATGCGCGGCATCTTGTGTCCGGCCAGGTCCAGCAGAGCACCGAGAACCAGGAGGCTTTCGTTGTCCTTCATGTCGGCCGACTGCTCAGCCCCAAAGGCGCCAAGGTACTGCCGAAGCTCGGTTACAGAGCCACTGTGCATCCGCAGGATATCAGGCTTCCAGAGGATTCGGAGACAGGGTTGACGCTGTAGATACATGCTGTTGGCCGACTGCACCGGTGACTTGCCGGTATACAGCGACATGCGGACATTCTTCATATCGACGACGGGCGCGCCATTCGGCTGTCGAAGCGTGCAGTTGACCTTGCGAGTGGAAAAGCCAGTTCTCTCCATGCGTGTGTGGATCTTGCACTCGTCAGTGCCCAGGCTCGCACAGCCGCCCTGGGGAAGTTGGATGTGGCATTCGTCGATGAAGACGGGCACATAGGCGCGAAGAGTGCTCAGGTTTCCGGCCGTTCCCCCCATAATGGCAGCCTGGAAGCAGGCGTCGATGGTGATGGGATGAAGGGCATATGGCATGCCTGCCGAGCCAGCTGACGGGGGCTCCAGGAGAGTCGTGGCAATCGCATCGGCACAGGTCCGGTTGCCGTCGGTGTGCAGGCTGGTCAAGGATTCGAAATGAGGCCCAAAGTTGAGCCCTTCCTCTCGCGACTTGTCGTACCAGCGGCCCATGGACCAGGCTTCATAGCCCTGGCCAGCGATCAGGACAGTGCCATGGCCAGCCTCTGCCGAAGGCTGAACCACGCGGATACTACCGGTGCAATGCAGCGTCGTGTGGCCTGATGCCCACGAGGAAATGGAAAACTCATACCACTCCCCTGACGCGTTGGCCGTGGATATCTTGCGCTGACACATGATGGTGTGGAGTTCGGTGTGTTCGGCTTCGGCGTCGTTGTCGTCGTGCACAAGGAAGGGCGCGCTGATGTTGATGCTCTGGCACTCGAACGACATGCCTTCTCCAGCGGCCAGCTTCTCCTTGAGGTCCCGAATCTGGGCAAGGGCTTCCATGGCCACGGCTACGTATGCTGATCCAGGCAGAACGACTTGCGGCCCGAGCTTGTGGTCGCGTAACCACGGCATCTCGGAGAGACGCATGATGTTGCGCCAGCTCCAGTCAATGCCGTTGCCGGCAGCCGTCCGGGTTCCGAGCAGCTCATGGCGAATATGCTTGCGGTTGCGGATGTCAACACTGGCTCGCGGCTCATGCCACGGCAGCTCCTTGGAGTAGTCCCACGGGTACGGCGGGAGGTCCATGTGCGAGAGGGAGCGGGACCTGGGCATGCTATTGACGACGTGCCAGTCCAGGTCGTGGCCATGGGTGAAGAGTGCACCAGCCAGCTTCTTCAACCGGATATTGGCGTCCTCTTTTCTGACGAGCGTGGCCGAGTACGGGGCGGAGAGCTTGTCTCGCTTGGCGCCGCTGCGGATCTGCTGAACCGGACCCTTGAGCGCCGAGTGCGGTCCAAGCTCGATGAGATGGAACTTGCCGCTGGTCATCAGACTCTCCAACGCCGAGCTGAACTGAACCGGCTGCTCGAGATTGCGTCGAAAGTAGACGGCCATGTTCGTGCGGCCGTCAACAACGCCGAGATGCTCAGCTGATTGTCCGACGGTAGAGAACATTGTGGCCGTCAGCGGTCCGCTGCTGCTGCTGCTGCCGAAGTAGGGCGCCACGAGTTGCTCGTACAGGTCGCCGACTTGGACCATCATGTGCGAGTGATAGGCGCGTCCACCCGTCTCGAGCTTCCGCGCAAACTTGTTCTGCTTCTGCAACTCGGCCTGGAGAGTCTCCATGTCCGCCTCGGAGCCGCTCAGAGTGACACTTTCGGGCGCGTTGACGCAAGCAACGCGGACTTGGGTCAGGCCGAGGTCCTCTATCAGAGCGTCTGCGGCAGCGGCCGTCAGTCCGGCAGCCATCATGGCGCCCCGAGTTTTCATCTGGCCGACGGCAAAGCCCCGAAAGTATGCGGCCAGGATGGCTTGGGAGGCAGTGAGCAGCCCGGCGCTGTAGGAGGCGGCGATCTCGCCAGAGGAGTGGCCGATGACAGCTGACGGGCTCACGCCCCAGCTTCGCAGCAGGTCCACGAGCGCAATCTGCACCGCGGTACAGACCGGCTGGCTGCGGGTCACGTCGTTGACCTTGCTCGTCGCGGCCGGGGCGAGCATGGTCTGTTCCAAGGTCCAAGAGGGGGCCTGATGAGAGGGGAGCGATTGCAGAACCTGGTCCAGCTCGCGAATGCTGGCAAGGAAGGCCTTGTTCTGTTCAAGCAGCTCCTTGGCCATACCGGCGTACTGCGCGCCTTGGCCGGTGAAGATGAAGGCGAATGGCAGGGGGCTCGCTCCTTGAGTCGACTCGTCACGCCCCTCTGCCGTCTCGAGCAATGCTGGCTTGGGGCTTGCGGTGGCGAGGGCAAAATCTCGCAGCCTCAGTTTGGCGTGGCACTTGCTCAAGGTGGCAGCCACGGCACGCAGACCGTCCGCATCGACCTGCTGGACCATGCTGCCTACCTGCCGGCGGCGAGTCTCGAGCGACTTGCCTGATGCTGCCGAGAAGGGAAGAAGCAGAACCTCGTCAGTGGGGACGACATGTCCGTTGGTCAGGTGTCCGTTGATGACGGGGGGCGAATGGTCCAGATAGCTCTCGACGGACTCGAGAATGACATGGCCGTTGGCGCCGCCATAGCCAAATGAGTTGATACTTGCTCGACGGAGGGCTCTGGGCCATGCCTCTACTTGGGTCAAGACTCTCATGTTGCGCGTCTCCAGCTTCACTTTGATGATGTTAGCAACATTGCTACCGGAAAGGAGACGCAAGAGACGAGCGAGATACTCACGCTTTGGATTCAAGTTCTTTATTCCGTACGTCGGTGGTATCATGCCCTTCTCAAAGGCGAGAGCAACTTTGATGACCGACGTCAGGCCGCTGGCTGCTTCACTGTGGCCCAAGTTTGATTTAACCTTTAGTCCAGTTAGTCTGTTGCATAATCGTCGGTCTCGAGAAGGGTTTGACAAACAGATCCCATCATGACAGCCTCGCCCTCGCGCCCGGCAAAGCAACTCGCCAGTCCGTCCACCTCGATTGGGTCGCCCACGGCTGTACCCGTTCCGTGGCACTCGATGTAGTCGGTGTCGACGAAGTCGAGCCCGGCGTTTCGGTACGCTTTCCTGACAACCGCCTCCTGCATCTTTGCGTCTGGCAGAGTGATGCCGGGCGTCTTGCCGTTGCTGTGTCGTGCTTGATTAGCCACCGGCTTCCTTTCAGCGTTTCAGGGGTAATAGCATAGTCACGAACGCGTTAATGGCCGTTCCACGGATCACGGCGTGGATCCTCTCGTCGTTCTTGACTGCTGATGCGAGGCGCTTGATATAAATAGCATTGACACCTTCGGCGCGCGCATAACCGTCGGCGGACGAGTCGAACGGTTTGCAGTCCCATGTTGGTGAGAGGAAGCCTCCCTGGGCAGTTCCCAGGTGCTGTTCGGGCGAGGTGATGAGGTTGGCTCCGGCCACAATGGCACCGTCGCAGTCGCCGTTCTTGATGGCGGTCACGGCATGGTGGAGAGCGTAGATGGAGGATGAGCAAGCCGTGTCCAGCGTCAGACTGAAACGTTCCAGTCAGCCGGCTCGTTTCCTGGCTGGAATGGCCAAGATGACCAAAGAAAGCTCACCTTGGTCCCTGGAGGTTAAAGACGTGGCTGATACGATTCGACATGATGGAGGTCCCCCCTCCGGTGGCAGAGTATCGGTGCAGGTAGTCGGGATCCCTCGACTGCATGGATTGGTAGTCGACTGTAAAGTTGCCAACGTAGACGGCCGTGTTGGTTCCGGAAATGTCCTCCATCGACAGACCGGCGTTCTCAAAACACTCAAAGACAACCTCGAGAAGCTTCCGCTGCTGGGGATCCATGTACGAAGCCTCGAGATTGTTGATTCCAAAGAAGGAGTTGTCGAATTGGCGGACATCTTCCTTGAGGAAGTAGCCTCCTCTGACATTCATGACACCCGCCCGGCTGCCGTCGTCGTGGTAGAAGCCATCGATGTTGAACCGGTCGGCGGGCACGAGACATTTTGCGGATTTGATGTCGCGCAAGAAGTCCCAGAGCGCTGAGGGCGAAGAGATTCCTCCTGGGAGATGACAAGCTGGAGGAAACCACCATGATTAGCCTCGAAATCTTCTTCTTCCTCTTCTTCTTCTTCTTCTTCTTCTTTTCAAATCGACTGAATAGGTTTGTCGAGACTTTACCCATGCCAACAATGCACACCGCATTGTCGTCAACCGCCGTCGAAGTCGACGGCCCGGCACTCTTCTGGAAGCCATCGACGTAGGCTGTGGCCAAGTCCAAGGCAGAGGCCTTGGCACGGCTGCGAAGCAAGGCATCCGAGGGCCGTGTCAAGGCCGGCTCGACAGTGGGAAGAGTCAAAGTTTGTGTCATCTTCACAACCCAAGTTTTTGCTTTCTAGAAATGAGAGCAGAGTGAGGTTTGAAGTTTGTCGTAACAGCTGTTTCCCGGGGCGTCCATCTTTCATATGTGAATTTTTTTTTTTTTTGAAAACCTAGGCTAATCGTTACCGCTCCTCTCTATCGCTCTACAGACCAGTACTGACTAGCTTGTGCCGCCGAATCCATCTCTTTCCGGTCATGCTCTTGGGCTCAAAGGTCGGCCGTAAGACTGCCGCTTGGGTCATGATCCGAAGACCAACATGCTTACGATCCTGATAACGGTTGTTTCGAGTAAGACTCCCCGTCATGTTCATCAGCAACACGGAGCGTGAGGCGGCTTCAGACATGAAACTCCCTCCTTAACCCCACGCTCATGAGCCTCAGGTGAGAAGGATAGGACGTCTCCTGAGCATCAATCCCGGTCTGTCAGCATCACCGCCTCGATCATGAGGGCTTCCCGACTGATGGGGTGGCTGTATCTCACACCAAGGTGTTGTGACGCGTGGCCTCTTTGGAGGGGAATGGGTATATTAATCCATGCTTCAGTCTTGCCTTGTCTCTGTGGTCGTGCTGTACTACTCCATCTTACGCCGGACAAGTCCGCTTCGAAACGAGGATCCAGAACACACCTCTAATCTCTTTAGCAGAAGATAAGACAGGATCATGGACGTTTCTGGCAACGCGTTCATCGTTGGGGGTGGTAGGCAATACCCCTGACTCAACCCACGGAGGGGTGGGGGAGGGGCGTCAGATGGACTGCTAATACTCTTTCAAGGCAGTGGTATAGGGAGGGCGTGTGCTCTCGTTCTCGCCAGAGACGGGGCTGCAGGCATCGTCATCGCCGACAGGGACGTCAAGGCTGCGGCTCAAGTCGCCGCCGAGTGCAAAGCAGTGGCGACGGCCGCGCAATTCCGCGTCGAGTCGGTTCATATGGACGTAACCGAGAAGACTTCGGTTGAGCAGGCAACGGACTACATGGTTCAGGCTTTTGGAAGGATTGATTACTGTATCAACTGCGCGGGCGTGAGTGGATGGATGCATTCTGCTCGGCTGGGCTCGTGCTCTGACGCCTTTCTCTCCATCCAGGTCGGGGTCGAGCAGCCTCGCGGCATCTCCGAGGCGGACCCTGTCGAATTCAGCCGCTTCCTCCGGATCCACGTCGACGGCACCTTTCTTCTTACCCGAAGCGTGTCGGCGGCCATGCAACGTCAGGAGCCGAAGCCGGTGGGATCGTCATCTTCCGGACGCGGTGTAAGTCGGGGATCCATCGTCGTGCTCGGTTCAGGATCTTCCTTTGTGGCCACGCCGTCGATGGTGCAGTATACGACGGCTAAGCACGCCGTTCTCGGTCTCACCAAAAACGCCGGTAGGTCTGACGCTGGTCAGAGAAGGGACCTGAACCTGGACATTGACTCCTTCTCTAGCTCTCGATAACGCGCCTCACGGAATCAGGGTCAACTGCGTCTGTCCCTCGTGGGCGGAGACGCCGATGGTACAGAGGGCTCGGGACGGTGGGGTGGACATAGATGCCTATGTCAAGGGCATGGTTCCCCTGGGCCGCATCGCAACTGCGGAGGAGATAGCTGACGCCGTCATCTTCCTTTGTAGCCCTAGGTCGAGCTACGTTACGGGCTGCGGATTCATCATTGATGGAGGGACGACTCTTACCTGTCATGTTTAAAGGCTCTTTTTTTGGGGGGGGGGGGCGTCTTACACGCTGGCCGGATGATGGATAGATGAATGAGGATCGAGGCGATAGCATCCTATCAACTAGCATCTAAATCTTGCCTTGACTGGACTACTAACTTCTGCAGCCCTTACTTACTTAGCCCTAGTGTCAAGTCGGGGCGAGAGAGTGATGCAGGTGAGAGCGACCAAGGAGCCAGTGAAGCAATCAGTCGTCTCTCCGAAAGTAGTTGCCCTCTATCTCTCCGTGAATGTTCATGAAGGCTTTCGTCAGCTCATACGACGCGTGCATGTAGTAGTTGCTTTCGAGTGCAATGCACGTCATCATTGTCCACAACGTACCCGTGTCAGACTTGCATACATACATACATACCACAGCCGTCCGGTATTGCAGCAACCCAGCAAGACTCATTGGTCACGTAGCATCAGTACATACATACATGACGGTGGCTACGTGCTGCCATTGAAGAAGTTTGATAACAACAAAGTTGGTGTTGACAATGAAGCGCCCCTGTAGATTACGTTGGCCAACTTGTTCATCGTTCAAGGGGGGTAACGAGGGGGGTCGATTTGCACACCCCCCCTTGGCAGGAGACCCTCCCCCCCCGGGTTAGTCGCCCCCAACCTACTTGCTCCTACTGCCTGCCTCGGACACAGATTAGCCGGTGCCATACACGTCTTTTCGCTCATCAGCATCCATTGTCCGAGAAGATGCAGCAGAGGGAAAGCTATTTAAGATTGCCGGCGATGCCTTTGACGTAGTTCTGAAGCATTCATTCCCCATCAACCCTTTGGCTCAACTTGTCCTTGCCAGAAAAATAAAATAAATCATCTTTCCATCACAGCCATGGCCTCTGAACAACCCTCCTCAGACCTGCTTCTCACGAGTGCTGGGTACGTCTCGAGCTTCCCGGCTCCCGGTCTGCGCAAAACTATTCGGCACATCACGGGCCACAATGCGGAGGGGAAAGGAGTCTTCGTGGGAACGGATTGCGGAGACCATCACCGTATCATTGGCAACGAACAGGCCATCGCCAACATCATCTACTCGACCAAGGAGACTCCGATTGAGCTGAACGATGACGTCGACCTCAAGTACGCAAAGGAGAACGAGGTAACTGCCATTAATTATGATATTCTGTTAGCACGCGTGGAGAATTCGCTAACCCCGTTGCAGCCGGGCTTGCACATTCACAACGGCTCCGTTTGTCGCATGATTGACTTTGGGCCCAACGTACTGTCTCCCATGCACCGCGCTGTTTCTCTTGATTACGGCGTTGTCATCGAGGGCGAGTTCAAGCTCATCCTTGACTCTGGAGAGGAGCGTATCATGCGCCAAGGCGATGTCAGCGTCCAGCGTGCATCGGCCCATCAATGGCACAACATCACCGGCAACGGCACTTTGCCCGGCCGGATGCTGTGGGTCTTGCTTGACTGCAAGCCTGTCTTGGTGGACGGCAAGCCTCTCGAGGAGGAACTCAACGAGCTTCAGCCGTACTACGAGGGGCGCTAAGTGGGTGGACGATGTTAGGGTTCGGGAGGGTTCAGTTAGAATTTGTGTGCAGTTGTGTTCATGAAATGAATAGGACGTGCCTCGTCACCGTCTATACTTGCCGCCACTTGAGGGCTCATCATGATAACACCGAATTGCTTGCCGAGACACATATATATGCATGTACCGTAGATGTGTATTTTCAAATGCGCAGGGATTGAAAGAGAAGTTATGTAGAGAAGGTGACTGTTTTCTCAGTCTAGTAACCTTCATCACTGTCAAGACATGACTGTAAAGGCATGACCATTACTTGTAGAGAATAAATATGTTATGCTTCGCCGAATGGAAACTTCATACGAGAAAAGTACATGTTTCTAAATCCACGATAGTTTTATTGTTCATCTACTCTCTTTCTCTTTCTATCTCGAAGTCTTTTATCCATTTCATCAACGAGCTTTCTCATTTTCACACGCGGAAGAAAACTCGACCACAGCTATCAAACAAAATTCTAGTCGCATAAATCTCTAGTTACTCCGTCTCAGCAGTTTCCGAGAGCAATCGAGTTATCTAGCCTTCTTGGCTTGAGCAACGTGTGCCTCCCGCACCTGTTCCAGTTTAAACTCTCTCCAGAACACAAAGTCCCAAAAGGTACGCCAGGCAAAGGTGTCGAAGAATCGTATGATGGTAGTCGCTTTTCCATACCAGAACCAAGCGACGGGGGATGGTTTCAAAGACTGCGCAACGACATTTGCCGCGTAGTCGAATCGGTCGGTTGTTTCTACCACCATGGACTAAGTCAAGTACCCGAGCATTCGTCACGCACCAAGCAGTGAGAGTAAGGTTGATGGAACTTACCCGGCGTTCTCTGAACATGCTTCTTAAACTCGGAAGCGAGAGGCGAATACAATGATCCTAGTCAACTTCAGCATCAGAGAGAGTCTGTGATGTTTCATGACAGCAGACCTTCTGGTAACTCTCGATTCACATCGTTCTTTAGGATGTTCGTCCCTACTTCCCCGGAAATTACCTGTTTACGTTTTCATGTCAGCGAAGATACCAGCAAGATCAACGGAATGTCGTCAACGAACCGTTATGACTTTGACGCTGCGTTAAAGACAAACGTCAGTCGACGTCACAGGTGCCATAGGGCCATACCTCGGACAAACCTGAATGGAGACATCTCCAGCCGCAACGTGTTGGACCAGTGGTGTAGCGCAGCCTTGGAGGCATTATACGATGCTCAACGGGGGTTAATATGCAGTGGCGGCAGCTGGGTACTAATTAGTCTGATGGCTTCTTACCTCCGTACATATAAGGCACGATTCCTCCAATGGATCCAATATTCACAATAGTTCCTGTGGCTCGAATGATCATGTCGTGAAAATAATGGACCATCTGCATAGGACCAAAGAGGTTCACATCAAACATGCGCTTGACTGAGTTGACATCGGTATCAATTGCCGTCATTGTGTAACCTTTTTAGATGGAAGCTGTCAAGATGTCTCCTCTGTTCATTCTCGTGGGGTCTTCTCACATATACCGCTACCTCGACGTCAGTCTTCGATCCCGGAGTGTGAAGGAGACGACAAGCTCACGCATTATTGACCAGAACGTCCAAAGAGCCACCGGTGAGATCCAGTACCCTCTGCTTGAGGTCTGCGACTGATTTCTCTATTGTCACATCCAGTGGAAACCAGGTGATGCCTTCCTCGGTCAGATGCTCGCTGCTTTCCGACGGCAGAATAGTGGCAATGGCGTGAACACGGCGGCGAGTGAATTCCTTGACGAGGGCCTCGCCAATGCCGCCTTTGCCACAGCTACAGAGATCAGCTAGCGTTCTGTGGCGGGCCTGCCTTGCCTGAGGGGGTAATTACCCAGTCACCAAGGCAAACTTCTGCTCGTGAGACATGGCGCAATATTCTGGTGCGTTATTCCCGTGGGAGCTGTGAGGTACTGGTGGCCGTCCTCGAGAACGAGATGAGCTTGTTCGTCAAGCGGGCAGAGGATGAGTAGAGCTCCTATCCTAGTAAGTCGACAACACCCTGATAATCGGCTTCTTCGGCCTATGTTCCAACGTAAGCTCCCATCAAGATCTGTCTCGGCCAAATCAGGCTTTATGCAGGGTCCCAAGGGGGGAGAGGGGCGAGCTTACGGCTGCATATTCTAGTGCTCACTCTCCGCTGAGGGGGTGTCTTTAGCGAAGGACTGCATGAATGAATGGTGTTGGATGGTTTCCCACGTGGGCCTGGTCTATTGTCTAGATTCTCCGAAGTGATACAGGAAACAAAGCTGACGGTCCTTTACAGAGGACACCAGTCTCCAGATAAAGCTTGGCACGTAGATTAAGTTTCGGCGGAGAAAAGGAGGCAGGTAACATTGCATGTTAGATGACGAGGAAAATAATACGAGCGATATGTAAATATACATAGTTTTTTTTTGAAAATATGTCTGGAGCACACATCACCAAAGGGAGGAGATTCAACGTCATGTAAATTGACCAGATTTCTGGAAAGCCGCATAAATACATAAAGAAAGGATTGACGGCTGAGGACCTAGATTCCCACTTTCTCTATGCAAATCATGTTTTAGTCCAAGTGTAGCCCTGCCAACTCGCGAAACCCTCGCTTCCTAGCTTCTCGTTCTGACAGGAATGGTAGTGTAATCCTCTGAAGATCCTTTGTCCTGTTCAAAGTGTGTTTTCCTTGCCAGTGGTGTGAGCTGCTTACCACGCTCAGGCCATACCGGGGGCATCCCCGAATCAGCCGGCGAATCCTCCTCCTGCTGCCTCCGTCCATGCATGTGTATTCATCTGAGAGACTTGACGAATCCCGTCACCCTTTGTTTCATCTTCGGTTCCCCCTGGCTGTAGCTCTGTCTGTTTTTCACGAGTTCTGTTGTGGACTCTGAACTCTCTGGCTAAGGGCGCGCTTCCACCGCACAGCAATCTCCAACTCTATCAAACTTTACACAGCAATTTTCTGCCTTATTCTTGGCCGCCATGAACATGGATTCGACAACTTCTGCGCGTGCCTGGTTTCTCGGCATTACTGTCTTGGCGCTATGTGTTTGGCGAGTGTGCAAAGTTGGAAGACGGCCGAAGAATTATCCTCCTGGACCACCCACTTTGCCTCTCATCGGAAATCTTCATCAAATGCCCAAGGGAAACGGTCACCTGCAGTTCCAAAAGTGGGCGGAGGAGTACGGTCCCGTATACTCGCTCATACTGGGTTCCAAAGTCGTCATTGTCTTATCCTCCGATGTGGCTGTCAAGGACCTTCTGGACAAGCGAAGTGCCATTTATTCGTCGAGGCCAGAGTTCTATCTCGGTCAGGAGATTCTGAGTGGCAATCTTCGACCCCTTTTCATGGTGCGCCTTGTTCTCTCTAATAGAGGCTCCGATGCCGTTGTGAGCTGGACCGCCATGACTGACGCTGGAAGAAACTAGACATATGGCAACACCTGGCGCATGGTCCGCAAACTCGCTCATGGCGTTCTCAACGTTGCCGTCGCTCGGAGCTATGTCCCTTATCAGGACCTCGAAAATAAAGCCATGCTGATGGGGTTTCTGAAGGATCCTCAAGACTTCATCTCACATATCCGCCGTTATACCACGTCCTTGACAACACAGATGACGTTTGGATATCGCACACCTACTAGTGATGATCCCAATTTGATAGAAATGTTTGAGGTAAGTCGGCTATTGCATTTGAGGGACCTTTGTCTGATAAAGATCAAAGAACTTTGAACGGCTTTCGGAGCTGGCGGGGACTCAGGTAAGGACATGACGCAGATGGGAGCCGAATACTCGGTCTTCTAATTTGTTTCCTGCTAGGTCGCTGCGTTGCTTGACTTGTTTCCTATCCTCAGACGCTTACCAGACTTTCTACTACCAAGCAGAAAGCTGGGTAGGGAGGTGCATAAGAGAGAGATGAACCTTTTCATGCGGCATTTCTTGAATGCCCGGAAGCAACTGAGTAGCGGCACAGCCAAGGCAAGACGCTTCAAGAGGGAATCCATCAACATGAGCTAACACAGACTCAGCCTTGCTGTTGCATCGACCTCCTCCGCGTTCAAAAGGAACTCGGCTTCTCAGACGAGCTGGCCTGTTATATGAGCGGCTCGCTCCTCCAGGCAGGGTCTGAAACCACATCCGCCATCCTCATTGGCTTCTTCCAAGCAATGCTGCTGTTTCCCGAGGTAGCGAGAGAGGCTCAAGCCGAAATCGACCGTGTATGCGGAGATCGCATCCCCGACCTGAATGATGTCCCGAGTCTGCCCTTTATACGAGGCTGCATGAAGGAAAGCCTGCGTTGGATGCCGGCCGCTGTACTGGGCGTGCCCCATGCTGTGATCCAGGACGATGAATACCTCGGCTACCATATCCCCAAAGGCGCAGCTGTCATATTCAACGTGTGGTGGGTGACCGGCAAGTCAAACTACAGCCGAGCTCTGCTAACGAAGCCATCATCCAAGGGCCATACACAACGACCCGAAAAGACACGCTGAGCCACGCCGATACAACCCTTCACGCTGGGCAGGCGATGACCAGAACTCGGCTCAGGCTGCAGTCAACGCAGATGCCACGAAGCGCGATCACTACGTCTTCGGCGCCGGCCGCAGAATGTGTCAGGGCATGCATATCGCAGACCGTTCCCTCTTCCTTGCCATGTCGCGGACGCTCTGGGCCTTTGACATCAAGCGGGCAGTGGACGAGACAACAGGCCAAGAAATAGTGCCAGACGTAAACAACATCGTCGACGGCTTATTCGTTTGTCCGCAGCCCTTCAAGGCCAAAATTGTGCCGAGGAGCGAGCACAAGGTGGCACGAGTTCAGGAAGAATGGGGAGCCATGCTGGAGCTTCTCGACGATACTATGCAGTGGAAGACTGTTCCTGAAGGCCTGAAGTGGAAGGACTATGAGTCTCTAACCGATAATGAGGAGTCGTCTGAGACTCGAGAGTGGTGAGTAGTTTCGATGGCAGAGTTTTTGGTAGACGGCCGAGAAAGATGAACATGTATCAATCTTTTTGCCTGCTTGATCCGAAAGTGCAAGAAGAAGACAAGCCCCTTGGTAGATATGGACCTCAAAAAGGACAGAGTGCATGCGCGACCATCTACCTACCTACTGATGAAACTATACTCGCAGGTAGTACTTTCAGTCTCGTCCCATTACCTCAGAGATATCTTCTACTTTAAGCACCGAATCATAAGGTCTCATCTCTAAACATTTCTTCTCTATGATTGCTTGTACTATGAATAACTTAAATCTCACCCCTTGTTGGGATACTCTGTCGGTAACGGGTGGTTATATGCAAAGACATTGTTCGGGTCCCAAGCCTTCTTGAGTTGAGCCAGGCGAGGTAATTTTTCTCGTCCATAGATATTCTCCAACCCTTCGTCACCGCGGGCGTAATTGAGAAAGACTGAGGGCTCCGTATAGCCAGATGTGAGTGCGAGATCGTCACGGATTTCAACTCCAAGCTTGTTTGCTGCCTCAGCTGTGGCGTTGTCTCCATGGCCCCAGACAAGATGGGCGATTCTGCCATGTTCATTTGGTGTCAGACTCTTGTCATACCCGTATGGAATAGTCCTTGAAACAGGGGGACTCACATGTATCCAGTGGCATCTCGCCAAGCATACGCCGTCTCATCTTCCGATACTGCTGCGGTGGCTTGGTTTGGGAAAATCTCGAACACCAGAGCACTGTTCCGCCCCCCAGGGTGATGGGCAAAGAATTCTGCCATCTTATCAAAGCCTTTCTGATACCCGGAAGCAGAATACCTCTTTTGATTCAGGCTGTATAGATCGCGTACCGTATTTCCTAGGCAGACCAAGTCGTCATAGTTACCGCCTGTCGTTGCCAACAGTTTGTTCCACGAGACAGTGCTGACGACGGACGAGATGGGCTGTAGGTCAAAGACGGGTTTCAGATATTGGAGGCCTTCTTCTTTGGGGCCGAAGTAAACCCAATTCCCGCCGACTTGGATCTGCCGAGTTGTTGTTACTGGACGATGACGCTACCGAGCCGCGACACGACACAAAAAGTCTTACCTGCTTTGTCGAGGAGTTCCAGTTAACCAGCACAATAGTGGCCAGATTAGCCGGTAGATTGTCGTTCAAAGCTTCCACGATTTTGAAGTATTCGTGGCTCTTTTCTGCCGGGAAGTAGAAGTCGGCGTGTAGATATTCGCCATGGTTGATCAACCGGTGAACTTTGTACGTGGCAGACGTGACAACACCAAAGTTTGCTCCGGCGCCTCGAATACCCCAGAAAAGGTCTGGATGGGAATCCCGCGATACTTCAATCTGCTCTCCGTCGGCTGTAATCATGCGGACAGAAAGGAGGGCATCGAGCACAAGACCATGTTCCCCCTGTGACACAAAGTCGGTTAGCGTTGGATCACTCGTGCAGCGAAGCCGGGGACACTCATAATGAATGCGGGCCATTAAGACGCAGTATGTACGGATAGAAAGACGCATGATGCATCGATGCAGAGAGGTAAAGAAAAGCCAGTCCATCCATACCTGCAGTCGTCCAGCTCCTCCGCCAAGAGTAACACCGATTAAGCTGGGACATGAGCACGTCCCTGTCTCTGTGAGGTTGCATATGAAGTCATGAGCACACGCACGAGGAAAACGTCAAAATTCTAGAGGGGGGGGATACTCACGGAGTTGGAAGCCAGCCTGGTATAATGGGTCGAAGATATCATTAAACGTGACACCAGGGCCAACGGTCAAAGTCTCGGCATCGCTGTCTATCTCAATGGACTTGAATTGGCTGAGATCTAGAGCAAGACCATGTTGAAACTCTGCGAGCGTTACGCTGTAGCTGTGACCCGCGCCTCTGGTAAGGAACGGAATCTTGTGGGACGTGGCAAGTTTGATCTTGGAACAGATTAGCGGCTCATGCTTGCTAAAGACTCGTCTCGACTCACGATTTTACTGATGTCCTCGGCCGTTCCGGGTCTGATGGCGGCGCGATAAGTCGGCGGGCGGAAGACAGTCCATCGCTCTGTGGCTTTCGAAAATTCGGGAGAGTCGGGGAACAAGATAGTAGTGTTTAATGACCAGCCACGAGCAGGGTCGCTAAGAAGAGGCCTCAAGTCAAGACTCGGAGCTACTCGCCATGTGTTGCTATGGGAGAAACCAGCTTTCTCTGATTGGTTTCCCCAAAAGGTAAGCCCAAGGAGAAGGGAACCCCAACCGGAAGCAGTGATATTTCCAAGCATGATATCGATGATGGATTCAGTTCTTTGCTGATGAAGCGAAGTTCAGGTCTTTCCACTGCTGGGGGTATTTGGCAGTCTGATGGAATAAATCGAAAGCGAATTTCGACCTGTACGATGTCGACAAGTCCCCTCGTGGCGGCTTCAAGGATCGTAGGTAATACTCTAACCAATTTCTCATCTACAGCATATCTGACTGCATGTATCAAGCGTCGGTGCTGGGGGCTGACGCTCCGGTCAGCTGGATTCTACCCCGACTCTACCATCACCCCTCGGGTCTGGGCATAAGCAGTAACACGCGGCTTGATGCCTGCTCCCGGGGGTTTTCCAACCTCTTCAAGGGCACGTACCAGCACGTATTACTGGACACTAAAACTTGTATGGGCAGAGAGGTTCATCTCACGAAAATCGCTCTCTTCCTGATCAGCTGGCCACTCTTTCGTATGCTTGCCAAGTCGAACTCAAGATGACGGAAAAATTCTCCATCACTCCTGAGAAGGAGGCGAGCTTGTCTCAATACTTCTATCGCCAGTTCTTTGGAAAGACACCAACTTTGACCCGTGACGACGTCTGTCTCCAAGGGAAAACAGCCATCGTGACCGGTTCCAACACGGGACTCGGATTAGAGGTTGCCCGCCAGCTCCTGGATTTGGGATTGAGCAAGCTTATCCTCGCTGTGCGAGACCTTTCAAGGGGCGAATCTGCCCGCAGACAACTTTATGAGGGACGCGTGCCTGACTCATGCAATGTTGAGATCAGTAGCCTCGACTTGTCCTCTTATGAATCGGTGGTTGAGTTTGCCCAACGAATCAAGGAGCTAGAATGCCTGGACATTTGTGTCTTGAACGCGGGTATGTTCAAGGCCACCGAGTCGTTCAACGCCTCCACCGGGTTTGAGGACGCCGTTCAGGTTAATTACTTGTCGAATGCTCTCCTCATGTCCCTGATGCTGCCTATCCTGAAGAAGAAGTCGACTTCGCCTGCAGGACGTCTCGTGCTCGTGTCGTCCGACACGGCAGCTTGGGCTCGTTTTCATGAAAGGACATCCAAGCCCATTCTCGCGGCCTTTAAGAATAAGGCAGAAGCGTGGGATATGCAGGAGCGCTACGCAACGACCAAATTACTCGGCCAGCTCTTCTTGACCGAGCTTTGCCGACGTGTGCCGTCGTCAGTTGTTACTGTGGACGCGGTAAACCCGGGTTTCTGCTATGGAACCGAGCTCGGACGCGAAGGAAATGGCACCCTTCTTGGCTTTGTCGTCAAGATTATCACACGCTTAATCGGCAAGCCGTGTGCGGTGGGTGCGCGGTCCATCGTTCATGCGGCAGCCGGCTTTGGCGAGGAAGCTCATGGACAATATGTGGAAGACGGAGAGATACGACCGTAAGTGCTTGAATCTCATCAGACTCTGTGCTGTCTAACCGAACGCAGAATGGCCCCCCTTGTCTACAAGGCCGAAGGAAACCATCTATCGAAGCAACTGTGGGATGAGACGATGGATGAGCTTTCTTTCGCTCATGTTCGTACCTTGATTGAGGGGTTCAGTTCGTAGCCATTCAGACGAGATGAGGGAGACACAGTAGCTTCGCACTTTCATCAACTTCACCCCGATATATGATTTGCTATAGAAGGAGATTCTTCCCTGAAATCAAGGTTCCAAGCCACATGAGACAAGAAAACTCCTTTCCTCGTCATTTTTGCCTTTAATCACCGAAAGCCCGCAACGGGTTACATCGTCTTTTTGCTGCGTGGCTCGGCCGGTTTGCTGTATTCAGGATAGCTGGCCTGATATCTTCACCATCGACAACTCGTTAGCATATCGACTCGTTGACAGTCTGTAGGGCAAATGGTAGTCTCGCACCCCAACAGAGCTGCTCCCACCCAGTAGGCCAAGATGTAATGCACCAACTTGAGTATCCAGAGAGGCACCCAGAAGGGCGGAGTCGCGATAGTGGCACTGTTATAGCCGAAAAGTATGACCTGGAAAACAGATGGCTGAATATTCGCCTTCTCACAGTCTCGGTGGTATCCAACAAAGTTGCGGAGGAAGTTTTCGTCGAAGCTGTGATCAAGACCCTGAGGCTCAGCCCAAACCTTGAAGACCAGATCTTCCTGGGAAGAGGCATGGGCCCAGAATCGATGACTGATGCTGATTATTACCTTTTGACATCCTAGGCTTCGTTCTCGGTGGGATGGGACGAGTCAAGTCGCATCAAACGCGCTGAAACTCACCGCGTGCCGGCGGGTATCTCGACAATGCCGTCAGCTTTCGTGGCTCTCAACTCCTGGCCATCTTTGTGAATTCCAATCACGCCTCTCTCGACTTTGAAATACTCTTTCTGTAGCCAATGAATGTGTCTGCTCAGGTGAAGGGGTTTCAGTCTTTCTCCGCGTTTAAATGACTATCACAGCGAAGAATTCTCTCTGAGCTTACAGGGGCGGACCGGAGAGACCATCTCTGACGACCTTGTTGCCGATATAGTGTGTTTCCTGAACGACCCAACGGTCATCCTCGTCCTTGAGGAACTCGAAGAGAGCGGCATCATGCGCGGCGAGGAGGGAAGGCTCCGAGGTTGTGGCTGTACGCCGTGCCGGACGCGGTGAAAGCCACAGTTGCCAGGCCCAGACCATCTTCACAGTAGTAGCAATGGAAATATTAGATATTGACTCTGTACGGTAGAAGGGAAAAAGAAGATCTTCGAAAGCCCCATACACAGGGTCTGTGTTTCGCTTTCATTGTGAGATGTCGCTATCAGAGGCCAGAGGTTGTTAAGTCAAGGATATGCAGTGTCATGCTCCGATGCAGGGGGGTCTGCTGGAGGGTGGGTGGAGCAAGACGTTTTCGGTTCGCCGGCACGCCGCTCACACGATTTTCTGACATGGCGCAAGCCGTGCAGTTTCCGGGGTCTCGACGGAAGATCCTTGTCGAGGGAATCGGAGGACCGTCAGGGGCATCAGATAGAGGCTAGATAAGTATGACAAGGCTATCGGCTGACGGGGTAAGCAAGGCCTTCCAGGACAGCTCAACAGGACATCCATGCTGCTTAGTCGCCTCTAGTAAGACTTGTAGGGCAATGATTGTCGCGGGCCTTGTCCAAGGTGGACTACGGAGAAGCCAGCCGCTTAAATTTAGCATATATCGTGAGCAGCCCTTTGACCCTACGGCCTGGCCGATGCCCCGAATTTGCTTCTCCCGTTGTCCAACGGAAGTCTCCACGGACTCCGAAACAGGCCTATGGAGGATTGGGCTTGTGTATGAGCCTGTCTGACGTTCTTTTCTGGTATCTTCAGCGGGCGTTGCCTGAGTGAGGCTGAAATGGCAGGGCGTTTGGCTTGAGGATTGACAACAGTCAGTGCTTAGTCTCGTTGATGATTTCCGCCCCGAAATGGCAGCCAGACTACGAGGCCCAAGTCTTGCTCCGTGGCACGAGGGCTGTGGCCATAGGGGGGGGGGGGTGTCGAATCTTTGCGTGTGGGACTTCAGCGAACAAGCCTTTTCCATATTTAAGATCATGTAATAGACCTTTTCTGTTGCGACCAGACAGTCGGTTTTATTCCATCTCGCTCGTACGTCCAGACAGCAAAGATGAATCGCATAGCTCAAACGGCGGCCCTTTGGCTTGCTCTTGTTGGAACATTGGTTGCCGGCAGCCCTCTGCATGCTTCCAAATTCCCTCGTTATTTTCAGCGTTCCCCATTCACACGTCGAGACCTCTCAATCGTTCAAGTACAATACGAGTTGGGAGCAGTGTTATCGAACGGAACGGCCATTTTTGGTCCCCGAAGCTCGGCATGGGGCAATGCTACGGAAAGATGGAACACCTTTGCCATGCCTCACATTGAGATTGTGATAGAGGTCAAAACAGAAGCAGACGTCTCGAAAGTCGTATGTATCGATGCTTTTCCCGTTGATACTTGGACGGAAAACTCACACTCACGCACCATCTAGGTCAAGTATTGCAATGACAACAGCATCGAATTTTTGGCCTACAGCAGGGGGCACGGTTTTACGTCTACGTTGACCAAGTTTAGGGGTATAGAGATCAACTTGTCACAACTGACTGCCATCACGATTCAGCCCGATGGCGAGTCTGCTTGGTTCCAGGGCGGAACATACGGAAAGATGATAATAGAGACACTCTGGGACCGCGGCTACGTTACAAGTAAGTCTATTGATTCACTCGGTTCCTTCACGACTTGAGATGAGCCCCCACTGACAGATATTCTCTCACTGCAGCTACTGGAAGCAGTGGATGTGTGGGCCTCATGGGAGTCGCCCTGGGCGGAGGCCTTGGGCGCTATCAGGGCCTTTATGGCTTGGTGAGCGACAATTTCGTCAACTTGAATGTCGTGCTCGCCGACGGATCGACAATCACGGTCAATGAATCAAGCCATGACGATCTCTTCTGGGCCATGAGGGGTGCCGGCCACAACTTTGGGATCGTGACCAGCGTACAACTCAAGATTTATCCACGCCAAGTGGAGACTTGGCATTATCACAACTATGTCTGGGCACAGGACAAGCTCGAGGACGTTTTCGAGGCCTTGAACGAGTTCCAGGGCGAAGGGGATATTCCTCCCCTGATGGGTGCCAACTTCGGCCAGTTCTCGATAGAGCCGTCCATTAGCCAGACTGAGGTACGCTTCCCAAAGCCTTGGACAAAAGAAAAACTGCTGACTGACAGCATGTAGGCCGTGATTACTTGGACTTTTGCCTACGCGGGTCCTGCAGATGAGGCGGAAGCTCTTTTGGAGCCTTTCAACGCCATTGAGGCAATCTCGAGCAGCAGCGGAGACGTGTCCTATCCACAGCTTCTGGTTGCTCAAGGGACCAACTTTGAAAGCTCGTCTTGTTCCTCGAATCCATACATCGGAGGCACTGCTAACCTCCAGACCTACAACGTGACGGCTCAGCGCCAAATCTACCATGTTTTGAACGAGAGAATAGCTTTGCATCCCGAGCTTGCGGCTGGGGCTCGAGTCTTCTATGAGGGCTACGCCAGCAAGGCGACTCAGGAGATCGATCCGGACTCGACGGCTTATCCTCATCGCGATGAATATCTTGTTGTGTGAGTACTAGAGCCTTTCCATCGTTGTTGTTTTGCTGACTGACGGTGGCTCGTGCAGTTTCTTTGCCTCTGTCGTGCCCCAGGGACAGGAGGGCATTGTCCGGGAGTTGACGAGGGAGGTTCGAGATCTTTGGAATGACGGTCAACCAGACCGTCTTCCGACGACGTACGTCAACCACGCCGCTGGCGGCGAATCCCTCGAGTCTATGTATGGCTACGAGCCATGGCGTCTGGAGCGACTGCGGGGCCTCAAGGCCAAATACGATCCCAAGAACCGATTCCGGTTTTATAATCCAATCATGACGGACTGAGGAGTACAATCCTTTTAGGGGGAGGATAGAAAGGCACTGACTGGTGTACTGTATGCACGCTACTCCGACCTTTGTTTGTTTTAGATAGGCAGAGTCTGCGCGTGTATTCTTCTTTTCGACGATTCTAGGTGCGCGGCGTTTAGACTTTGCATAGACATCCGAGGAGACGTTGACTAGGTGAAGAACAGTATTCTTGGTTCAAAAAACTGATCCCTAGGTCTTCCTGTTAGAGATCAGTTCACGTTCGAACGGTAAGCGGGACTTATATACTCTTAACAGGAACTGTGAATTGGTCTGGGAAATAAAGCTGGAGTATGGAAACTTGCCCTACCAAAACGTATCATCAAGTATCGTCAATGAAGGCACAACGTCTACGGTCAACCGTGGAGTAGACGTCATGAAGCATCGGCTTGTAAATATGCTTCACATGTAAGCAGAAATAAAAACAAAAACGGTCGACTTTATCGTTGCTCTTCAGGCTAGCGTAGAGTACTAAGAATAAACTGCAGCAATCCGAACTTTGCACCGAAATCCTCTTCCTCTTGCTTATAGCCATTGCTTGTTTCCATGGTGTGAAACGTAAGAACCACCATCGCCATTTTCGACGCTAGCTCGTTCCCAAACGGATATAACGTCTCTTACCGCAGCTTCTGGGGCAGCCGGGCCGCTAAAGTGAGGTGCATACTGCATGAACTTTTGCACCAAACCTCCCAGACTCTGCATCTGCTCTGGAGTTGCTGAAGAACTGTCAGGTCGCCGTGCGGCCGGGGAACAGAGTTCTTACCGTCTTTGTGGTGGCCCGTCTCAACCATTCCCGGACAAATGCTGATGAAAAGAACGCCTTGCTTCTTGTACTGGGCGCTGAACTTGCCAATGGCAACGTTCATAGCTGCCTTGCTGATGGAATATCCGGGGGCGACCTCGACGTCGAAGTTGTTGATCGGATCCAAGTCGGCGTTGCCGGTCGACAAGGCAATCACCTTCTTGGCTTTTCCCTTGAGCACAAGCGGAATGAACAAGTTGATCAGATGAATATTGGCAATGACGTTGGTCTGAAAGGACTTGAGAAAGTCTTCTTCAAGAGCCTTTGGGTTATTGCCTCTGATTCATGGTAAGATTCTGGCTGCTACTATCTGGGAGAGAAGGAACGCACAGAACTCCAATGGCCTCGTACGCGTCCCAGTGCGACACATATCCTGCATTGGCGACGAGGTAATCAAGGCTTCCACCAGTGATCTCGGCAGTCTTCTCGGCGGATCTCTGTCATGTCTCGTGAGCTGATGGCCATCCAGCATTGCTGGTTCCTTACTTTGACCGTTTCGTAATCGGTGAGGTCCGCCTGCAAGATGTGGATATTGGGGCGCCCCTTGAACTGTTCGGATATCTTTTTTTCCGTCGTGGCCTTGTCTCTCACCAGGCCGATGACCGTGTTGCTGGCGTCAGATGATAATTGGCGAAGAAACTCAAACTAATGCAGTAGATGAGTTTATGTCTATAAGGTGTAGCTTCGACTACTGACCCCCAAGCCTTTGGAAACACCGGTGATAACATAGGAAGGCATTTTAAAAGTTGTTATTGTTTTTTTTTAGGGGGGGCACGGAAAAGAATATGCGAGGCAAGCTTCAAAGCGCGTGAGACGAAGTGTGTTAGAGCGGGCTTACCGGCGGGGGATGCAAAGGGCTTATATAGGAACAAAGAACGTGAAAGCCGTATTACTGTACGTACATTACTGTTCAGGTAGGAACTGATGTAATAAACCGTTGGGAAAAAAGGAGCAAAACTGTTTGCGGAAACATCTAGAAACGATCTTGGTCGTAAGTCTATTCCTCTGCGGAAACAAACAAGATACAACGAATCGGATTCTTCAGACTTGTATTGCGTAGATTCGAATTGTCAAGCATAGCTTACTTGCGACCAACACACAGCCTGATCGTCAGGGTTCAAAGGCGTACTACAATCTCAGCACATTGATGACGTTGTCGCCGGCTGGAATCGCACAACTTAGGATCTACCGTTTGCCCACCCACGGTCTGGGAGTGAGTGTATTATTGTACCAGAAAAAGGAATTGTACCAGAAAAAGGACTCCGTCAGCGAATGTATACTCACGGGAGGCGTGTTTGTAGCCCTCGGGACAAGATAGGCGGCGAATGGAGGTAGCAGTAGGATTCTTTAGCGTCTGGCGGAATCCTTCAGCTTGGCGTCACGAAGTGATGATGAGGATATTGAACCCTTTCTTGGCACGGAGAGATGGCTGGAAGCTCAAAGTGTTGCACTGGGCTGAGGAAGTGGAATTGCACACTCATGCTACAGCAGTTGCTATGGATAGATGTTGTTATGAGTGGGAAATACTAGGTAACTTCGACTATGGATTTAAGCTTGCAATCCGCATGCAATGTTGTTCTAGGTTTACCATTCGACGGGCATGTGTACGTTATGCGACTCCCTTTACTTTTCCATAGGCCGTGTCGTCGGCACGTGAGGTCTTGTACTCGGGCTCTTTGCTCAGACTGTCGACGATAGTGGCACCGCCGGCAAAGTTGAGTTCCTCCATCGTCTCCTCCCAGAGGCGGTCTCGAACTTTCCTGCCCTCTGGAGTGTAGAAGATGGCGGGATAGCTGTCAGACTTCATCAGAATGTCTTCCGCTTCAATATAAAGGGCGTTGGAGCTCACGGCTTGATGGCCCAGTCGCTGATGAAGGACCCATGACTCTCTATACCCCGAGCCACCACCGCATCGACATAGGTGGCAGCAGCGACAGGCACTGACCTGGCCAAAAACCATTGACCGACGGCGAACAGCTTCAAAAGAAGGGAGGGAAACTCGCGGAAGAAGTCGGTGCCTCTAGTCATGCCCGGGTTGACCATATTGACAAGGACGTCATCAGGCTTGACAAAGTCTGCGAGCTTGGCGACGAACAAGGTGAGTAATAACTTGGACATGCCGTACCATTTGAAGCCGCTGTAACCCTCGCGCTTGTCTAGCTGTTGCAGCACCGGGCCTCGGGTCTCGATTGCTGCCTGGTACGCTAGGTCGGAACCGACGATGGTGAGAACGGACCGTCTTCCACGGCTTGCCTTGAGGATGGGTAGAAGTAGGATGGCGAGAAGAGCAGTTGACAGATAGTTGACCTGGAGAGTCATCTCGTGCTCCGTTTCCGACGCGACTGTGTACGACATCTTGGTCAGACCGGCGTTGAGAATGGCGATATCGAGACGCGGCAGGGTAGCGCATCGATCAGCGAAGGCGCGCACAGAGTCATAAGACTCGAAGTCGACGGTCCAAACCGACACGACGGAAGCCGGAAAATCCCGCCTCAGCAAAAGCGCAGCCGCATCGCCCTTGTCCCTGGACCGGACGGCGAGGATGAGATGGGAGAGGCCGAGCTCAAGCAGCTGACGGGCAGCCTGCAAGCCGAGGCCGACGTTGCTGCCGGTCACGACGGCGACCTCGTCAGACAGGTCGGCGTCGTCAGGCAGTGGCTTCTGTCGTGTGAATTGCCGGTACAGAAAGCCGAGGACGGAAGCTTCGAACCTGGCTCGGCCTTGGAGTTGGATCGACATGATTGAACGGGAAAAAGCCGTCTATGCTTGGTTAGTGGGCTGAGACAAGCGTGGGAAGGACGACGCACAGATGCAAACAGAGAAGTGAGTAGTTGAGTTGAGACGTCAGGGTTAGAACAGGGGTTTGTGCCGTCACGTCAGCCTTGTTCTCTTTCGACCTTTGTTCTTCTATCCTGCTTTTCTTTTTGAGTCTTGGTTCCGCCACTGTTCTTTTTTCTTCTTTTTTTTTCCGTATCTCTCTATAGAATCCCTCTCTCCGTCTATGTCATCAATCTTGTTCTTGGCCGTTCTATACAAAGCTCCAGATGGGGGTAAAGCAACATCCCAGTCAGTCCAGCCCATCGCCTATTTCTCAGCCACTCGACGTCAGCTTGTTTCATGGCCCGAGCCACGTCAACAGAGAGAGACAAGGCGGCGGCTGCAGCCAGCGCCAACCCCCCTCCCCCCAGGCAATCGGAAGAAGGAAGCTTTTATCTGTTTGTTTTTTTTTTTTTCGTGCAAGGCCGGAAAGGGGGTGGCGATATCGGGGGGGGAAGGGGACCCACCCCCGGCCGGCTTATCCGACAGAGTCGTTGTATCTGGAACTCCGCCCGGCCCCGACCCCCGCCGCCGAAACTCCGCCGCCGCCCCGCTATCGCAACTCCGCAGCTGCAAGGCGTCGGAATAGTGCACCACTTCTCAGTCGCTTACTATTACCACCACCCCCCCACTCCCCCCTCCCCCCCCCACCCCCCCCCC
>LAZP02000035.1:306-30473 GCA_001272575.2 Ophiocordyceps unilateralis | reverse complement strand
GTAAAGTTACTTGGCCACCCCCTCCCCCCCCCCCCCCCCTCGTCCGCAACAGCATAGCTGGCAATCATGTCCGTCCGGCTACTTGCTCTCCTCAGTCCGCTCTCAGCCCAAAAAAAAAAAAAAAATTGCTGTTCTTCTCCGCAGACCGTTCTCCGTATTCGTCTTCCCAACAACACACAGGCCCTACATACGCCATCCCGCTCACCCGGACCTTCTGTTAGAGTCCGTCAGATGACTCGCCATCTCGGTCCTCGGTCCCTCCGCCTCTGAAGAAATATCAGTCATGTTTTCGACTAGAGTCCATGACCGCATCATCATCCATCTACCCTTGCTTCAACCCGACTTTGGTTTCCGTTCACGGAAAGCATCCTCTTCTCGACCCCCCTCCCAAAAGCCTCGTCTCGTTGCCTTTTCCCGTCCTTGACTCAACCGTTGTTTTTTTTTTCTATCTCCCTCTCTTCTGAAAAGTGCCTCTGACAATCTTCATGCCCCGGCCTGTCCGGAATTATCCCCGGGAGGGGGAGCGGGAGCGGGTCTCGCGACCCGTGAGCAACACATGGCGCCTCTCCACCATCGGCTCCGATGAGCTGTCCGTCTTCAGTCCCCTCGAGGTGACGCACATCACCGCCCTCGACTTCGTCTTTCCCTCTCAGCGAATGAGTTGGCGACATTCCTTCGCCAGCAATTCAGACCTTCCCCCGCGCTTCCCTCCGAGGGCATCGACTGTCAAGCCCGCCAAGGGCCAGCAGCTCGGCTCCCTGTCTACGACGTCGTTTGTTGATTCCTCCATCACGCCCACTGATACGTCGGCCCGCGAATTGCCCCCATCCGATGACCAACATTCCATCCTCTCTTGGCATCTGAGTGATGTCGCCCGTACGCCGGCGACAGAGCCCGAGCCCGAGTACCCCTCCGGTTTCAGGTTATGGATAATGATAGCCGCCCTCGTCTCCAGCATCTTTCTCATTGCATTAGACATGGCAAGTCGTCGTCTCCGTCTTTTCCATGGTGGCACAACTCTATCGCTGACCCACCGCAGACCATTGTTGCCACGGCCGTTCCCGCCATCACAGATGAGTTCCACGGGCTCCAGGATGTGGCCTGGTACGGGGCAATCTTCTTCATGACCGCCGGCGGCTTTCAGTCCACCTGGGGGAAGACGTACAAGTCTTTCCCCCTCAAAATGGGCTTCCTGACCGCCATCTTCATCTTCGAAGTCGGCAGTTTGATCTGCGGCGTTGCCTCTAGCTCGTCCGTCTTCATCATAGGCCGTGCCATAGCAGGTGTCGGTGCCGCCGGCGTCGGCTCCGGCTCCTATACCTTGGTTGCCTTCATCGCCGAGCCTAAGAAGCGAGCGGCCTACACCGGACTTCTTGGGGCCATCTTCGGCATCGGGAGCGTTCTCGGCCCCCTTCTGGGCGGCGTCTTCTCCAGTAGAAGCACTTGGAGATGGTCAGAATCGCCGCCGCCGCCCGACGGACCTAAGCCAAAGAAAGCATGCTAACCCTACCAGCAGGTGCTTTTACATCAATCTTCCAATTGGCCTTCTGCCCCTTCTCACCATCGTCTTCTTCTTCCGCCCTCCCAATACGGCAAAGCCCCAAAAGGCACCCCTGAAAGAGAAGCTGCTCCAAATGGACCCTTTGGGCACATGCCTCCTGATGGGGGCCATCATCACCTACCTCACGGCCGTCAACTACGGCGGCCAGATTCACCCCTGGTCATCCTCGGTCGTCATAGCTCTCTTCGTCGCCGCCTTTCTTCTCTCCCTTGCCTTTATGCTGTGTGAGTATTGGCAGGGAGACAGAGCCATCGTCATCCCTCGCCTGTTCTGTACAAGGCGCATTGGCCTGTCAGCCGTCTACTCCATTCTGCAATCCGGCGCCTTCTTCTCCATGATATACTACCTTCCGCTCTATTTCCAGGCCATCAGGGGAAGTGACGCCGTCATCTCTGGTGTGCAGAACTTGCCCTTCATCCTTGCCGCTATGCTCGGCGCCCTCGGTGCCGGCATCTTCATCTCGAGCACCGGCATGTCGACCCTAGTCATGGTGGCTGGGGCCGCGATAGGAACTCTTGGATGTGGCCTCTGCTACACGTTTGGCATGAATACCTCGACCGGCACTTGGATCGGCTTTCAAATCATTGCCGGCGTGAGCCTTGGCGGCGCACTCCAGATCCCCGTCATCGTGGGCCAAGTCAGTGTCCAGCCGGAGGATCTGTCGTCTGCCACGTCCATGATGCTCTGCTTCCAGACGCTTGGCGGCGCAATTTGGACCTCGGCGGCCCAATCGGCCTTTGTCAATCGAATGATGGTCGTCCTGCCCTCCCTGGCGCCCGGCGTTGACCCAATGAGAGTTGTGGCCACCGGCGCTGGACAGCTACGCCAGGTTTTCCAGGCAAGACAGCTTCTAGGCGTCTTGGCCGCCTATCTCGACGGCATCAGAACTGCCTTCATCCTGTCTTGTGCCGCCGTGGGCGCCGCTTGTGTTTTGGGACTATTCCTGCCCTGGAAGAGGCTTGACGTGGTTGCCGTGAGAGAAAACCCTGGGGGGGGTGGTTAATCCGTCGACGCTTGCCGATGGAGATTCATTTGAATGAGGAGAGCAGGCCTGAAGTCTCCTACGACCAATAACTCGTGGGCGATTTACATGAGGCTCCTCGGAATTCCAAGCCTCTGAGTCGGGCCCTTACGTTGCACCACGGCAGATGATGGATCAGGGGCGCAGGCAACAAGCGTGTGCCTTCTCCTCAAGCCAAAAAGCGCCATCTTGAGAATCATCAGCAACCTCAGGGACAAGTGTCACCCTTGAAATTGCCACATTTGAAGTAGCCTAGAGCAACCCGTCTCTACTCTGAACAGATAAGACTCCTACATGAACAAGAGCAGTTTCGAAATATGATAAGCCAGTCCCTCCCCGTTTATAGATTTCCGATCCCATCGTTGAAATGAAATAGTCTTCCCTCTAAACCCTCTGCTCTATGAACTCGTACTCCTTGATACCGGATTCGTTTCGTACTCCCTCGCTGAAGCAATTGCCTCCTCGATCGTCTTGCCTTCCCTCAACAACCGCGCGCTCTGTGAGGCGACGTTGACGTCGGCAAACAAAACTGAAGTGTCGAGCAGTCTGGTGCTACGCTTCCCTCGCTTCCGCACCGCCTCAGCAAGCTCACTCTGAAGCTCTCTCATGACACCCCATCCCTTGATGACCCTCTCCTGAACCAGGTTGCGCTCTTCTGCCGACAGTGTCTGCATCCTGCTCTCGCCCTGCTTCATGCGCTTGTGACGGATCGTGGGAAGCGGGCTGCACCGCCGCTCGACTTGCTTGGTGACTCCATGCATCGAGTATCCGATGGGCGAAAGGATGGCCGAGACGGGCTTCAAGACTAAGCCACCGAGACCCTTGCCCATGCCCTTGAAGAAGCCAAGGGCGCCGTCTGTCTTTGCGCCGTAAACCGGTTGTGTGACCAGTCCTGTGAAGCCATCGTAGAAGCCGTAGACGAACTCCCGGCCCGACGCTCTCAGGCCGGAGCGGATGCCAGTGATGCGCTCATGCTTCCGCACCAATCTGTCGCCGTACAGGACTGGAGTATTGTGTAGACCCTGAGCGGACGAGTAGGCCAAGTCGGCCGGCGACTTGGCCATGATCCATGCTGTCCGCTTGCCACGGCTCGGGGAGGAGTGAGCCGCCGTCTCCGTTCTAGAGTGGAGGGTCGGCGTCGTCGTCGTCGCCCGATCTCTTTCCAGGGTGGAAATCGACGTCGTCCGACGATCCTGCTCAGCGGGAGTAGTCGAAGTCGTTTGACCATGATCCCTCTCAGCTGTGGAAAGCGAAGTCGTCGGTCGGTTTCTTTGAGCGGCGGCGGCAGTAGTCTTCGACCTCCTTCGACGACGCCTCTCAGCAGTGGAATTCGAATACGCCCGACGAACATCTTCGGCGGTGGAAATAGACGCAGTCGTACAATCATCTTGCGAGGAGGCCGCATCATCCATCGACTGTTCCTCCGGCAACTCGCGGTCAACTCGTTGCTTGTCCTTGCGTCGCCTCTTCTTCTCCGACTTGTTCTTGGATCGCTTCTTTGCCGGCTTCCGCTTGACAGGCCTTCTGCAGCCGCCATGAGCCATGCCTCCGACGGTCGCGCCCACGGAGCTCACGGCGCCTGAAACCGGGTCTCCCGAGCCTCTGTGGTCGTTCCAGTCCATTTGACGGACGAGGCGCAGCTCTTGGTATGTCAGATATCCGTTGAGAACCAGTATCTCGGCCCCCAGCGGACTCAGCCTGACATGGTCGCTCTTCTTTACCTGCCATACAGCAATCTCGTCTGGGAATATACAGCAGCGAGTAGATGGACGCCCGTAGAGACTCATGTGATGCTGAAGCGACTTGACCGCGTTCTGTGCCCCGTCGCCATCCTGCTCGATGAGGGCTCCGATATTGGTCGCGGCCTCTTTGGCTTCGCTCTTCAGGCAGTACATGATGCCCTCCGCCAGCCTGTCCGAGTCCAGCTGTCGGTACGAGATTGGCTGCGGTCCAGCACCCAACCGGCTGACCACGCCGCCCCAGAAGTGGTGATCCTCGAAGAAGGGGACGACCATGGTGGGCAACGCGTGCTTCAGGGCCGAGGCGGTCGTTACAGCGTCGCCGTGGATTACGCAGGCCTTGACTCGAGCGAACAGCCATTCGTACGGGACGTCGTCGTCGACAAGGTGGATGTGGTCGGGTATTTCCACATCTCCTCCGAGGCCTTCCCAGTTCTTGGATACCAGAGCACGCACCCCGGCTTTCCTCACTGCTTCGAAAATCATGTCCGTCATTCTCGCTCCGTCCTCGACCACGATGGATCCGAAGCCGATGTAGATGGGCGCCTCTCCAGCCGCCAAGAACTCCTCAAGCAGCCTCGGTGATGTAAATTTGTCGGCCGCTATGTCCGGAAAGACAAAGCCGGAGACGTCAATCTCTTCTCTCCAGTCGGTCGGCTTCGGCACCAGGCCGGTAGACCAGAGATATGTGTGAGGCACACGCTGTCGATAGGTGGCACCCGACGCCCAGAGATGCGATGTCCGATCCAGGGACAGTGTATTGGCGCGGAACCTGTTGACGGAACAGCCGAGTCCCTGCCAGACCTTGCGTTCGACGACCGGATAGGACATGAAGTTGGCATAACTCCGCTTCTCGCTGGACCGCCGCTTATGGGGCTTCTGAAGCACGGCCAGGGGGTGAGGAAACAGGTGGGTAGGGGTAGAGGGGAACGTGTTGATGATTTGCAACGGGATGCCCAACGCCTCGGCGCAGTCCATGTGAACATAGCTTGCCGGATTCGCCATGATGCAGTCTGCGATGAACGGCTTTACTTCATCATCCTCGTCTCCGGTAATAACCCTGCCGTCCGAAGCCTCCGTGCAAGACCGCCAGAAGCCTTCGAAAATCTCAGCAGTGACGTGCCGACGCTTCCCAACCTTTCCGAACCTGGCCGTCTTGAGGTCTGAGATGGCACCCGGGTTGTTTACCATGTATTCCAACAGTTCTGACGGCTCGCCTCCCACCGAGAAGAACTCGAGCCCGTGCTCCTTTTCAATCATATCCTTAAAGGCGGGATGCGTGGCGATGCGTACGCGATGGCCGTATGTCTGGTGAAGAAGCTTTGCC
Source organism: Ophiocordyceps unilateralis (assembly GCA_001272575.2). Classification (NCBI taxonomy): domain Eukaryota; kingdom Fungi; phylum Ascomycota; class Sordariomycetes; order Hypocreales; family Ophiocordycipitaceae; genus Ophiocordyceps; species Ophiocordyceps unilateralis. The sequence goes on along the minus strand of LAZP02000035.1, from coordinate 24,825 downwards.
AGCTTCACAAAAGGCTGCACCTCACTGCGAGAGCCGATGACCATGACGACGACGTTCAAGTGCGGTACCGCCGGTTCGCGCCTTGCGCTAATCTCAGACGTAGATTGAGCCTCTGGGTCGACGGCAAGTTCCTCGGCCGCAGAAGTCTCTCCTCTCTTGAATCCCTTGACCGGACGGCCCATGGTCTTGGAGATGGAGCAAGTGGCGCGGCAACTGTGCCTGACGTCTCTGTTACGGATGCGAAGCCGACCATCCATCCTGCCGCCGCTGTATTCGTTCTTGTTTCCTAGCCAGGGGTGTCGACGTTGGTTGCCTCTGTCCGCGTATAGATACTCGTCCGTCGACGACGTCCATGAGCTGCCATGACTACTGTCATCGTTTTCGCTGCTCGAGGAACTGTTGTTGTCTGCCTCTGGAACGGTCTCGGGCACGACTCCGGTCTGCTCTGCAGCTGTGTCCGTAACTCCAGAAACTTGTCCCGCTGTAGTCGAAGCATGATCCGCCGCAGTGGAGTGTGGCTGCGGCATAGTTTGGTGTTGCCTCGATACATGTGGCTGTTGCTCCGGCACTCGAGAGTGTTGCTCCGGCGCACGTGGGTGTTGCTGTGGCACACTTGAGTCTTGTTCCGGCACTCTCGAGTGCTGCTCCGGCATAGATGAGTGCTGTTCCGGCACACTCGAGTTATGCTCCGGCGCAACTGGCTGTTGCTCCGGCGCAGTGGAATATGCTTCTGTTGTTTCCGGCAGCTGGACAGCGTTGTCGACGCCAGCTTCTGGCTCTTTTGCTTTTGGCCAAAACATTTCTGTCGTCGAGTACGTTTTCTTGTCTCGCTCCAATGTTGTGGCTATAGATGGCTCTTAATGCGATGTGCACTTGAACCTCAAAGAGAGCAAAGCCGCGCTCGAGGCAACAAGACGACGTGGCAGGCAGGCAGAAGCGCCGTCGACAATTATAGCCCTCAGTCTGCCACAGACTCTGCATCTATTCCTTAGCGTCGGTCTAGGTCGAGGCCGACGATGCTAAACAACGGCGGAGTCCCCTAGACTCCGCTATGGCCGCCCCTTCGGTCTTCTATAGTCTGGAACTAGTGATCCGAGGGCCACGATGCTACCCTGTATCTCAGGGGCCTGAACTGGTCATATCTGACCGAGGAGGGAATGAGCCAAGGTGTGTGATCTATCCATCTCATTAATCGGTATCATCAGAGGGCACTCTCTAATCAGCCAGGAGGGGGGGAAGGCTGGGTTTGACGGGCCATGACGGGGCTCCCGTGAAACGACTCATGTCCGTGGGGGTCAGCGTGACTGACACCGGGGTGGGACGGCACTTTAGGGGGTCAGGACTCAAGTCATGCCAGGGAGGCGGTCGTGTAAGTCGCTCAGGCTGCAGGTCGGATGATAGAAGGCCGACGAACTGCTAATCTTATTTCGTAACGAGCTCAGACGCTCGTCGAAGAACGCGTAATGATATTCCCCTGGTCTTTGCCATGATTGTTAGGAACTACGCTCGTACAGATTCGCCAACGAGGCAGAGACGACGCTAGAGAGCAGCTAGGGGTCTATGCGACGATTACTGACGGATAATACGCTAGGGGTCAGTAGACGAACGCAAAACTCACGGGTAGACCAATCTGTCGCGGTGATTCCCCCTTTTCTATAAGCTTCTAGTTGAGTCTGGCCCTAGAAAATAGACTCGGCCAAGTTGGTCCCCGCGCACATGATCTTCTTTTACGTCACCTTCGTCGTGGGTAAATAAGGTTAATTTTAGTTTGGGACCTTTTTTTCTTGCCGGGTGATTGTCCGTGCTTGGTCTTCTAAAAGAGCTGCAAATGATTGATCGTCTCTGTGTTGAGGGGATCTTGCAGAAGTATTACAGCAATAGTGACAGAATGTGAGATTTCCAACACACAAAAGGGCTCATTCGATCAATACCGAATGTCAGTCAGTCATGGGAATCAGTATCAGTTTTTTTTTTTATATACATACATCATCATACATCTGCACGCTCATATCAACAAATCATGTCGTCGGCCGTAACTCATCGTCTCTCGTTCAATGCTTCCCGCTCAAGTCCTTGTCCTTGATGTTATTGTAATGCCAAATTCCACGAGCCCTATCGTTCCTCAGACGGTCAAGGTCCTTTTGGCTGACGGGCACCCCCTCGACCCGCTTGATCCTTTTCTTCTCCTTGATCAAGATGATGCCCTCGACGGTGCCGACGGTACAGGCAAGGAAGACGGCACTGCTCGTTGCCCAGGTGGGTCGATCAAATCGACTGAACCCCCACATGAGTGCCGCGAGACCAGCCTGAAGGAGCGAGTTCGACACCTTCATCCAAATCACCATGTCCAGCTTCCAGGGCCGAGTGGACGGTGCCCGCATTCCGGTTAGCGGCGCATCGGGGATCTTCGTCTCGGGACTTGGAATCGCCAACAGCTGACTCTCGAGAGAGGCTACCTCGACGTTCTGAGGGCCGATGAAGGGTGGCAGATTGGTAGAGCCGGCAAGTCTGTACCATTGTCGGTGAATACCGGCGAGCCGACGCAGATATTCGATATTACCGAGTCGGTATCGCATCAGCAGGTATAGCTGCTTAAATCGCCAAGGGGCCAGTCCTATGCCGATGACGCAGAAGAGTGCGTTGAGGACTTGGGCATCGATCTCGATCCATATTTTCCGAGCCGAGTCTTCATCGTCACAGGACGGATTACACATGGCCGGCGCTGTGGTAATGTCAATCCAGGTAGGTTCTCTGATATTGAATTCGGAGGAAAGCACTAACCGGCGTTGAGGCTCAGGAGAAAGATCATTCCCCCCCAGCCGACAACATTGAGGCAGTAGAGCGTAACCAAGAAGCCGATCGGCGTCCGCACATAATTCCAGAAAGCCTTGGCGCGTATCTTCAGAGACTCGCCCAAGGAGTGCTTGGGAGGAAAATGATAGCCATTCGGAAAGGGAGCGGCCGCGGGCGGTTCAAGTTCATATCGCAACCCGATAAAGGAGTCGCTGGTGATTTGTCTGCCAAGATGGATGCCGGTAAAATGCATAGGCCCGACGACTCCTTTCTGCTCGCCTTTCTGCCGGTCTGGCCACGGCGATAGCTCGAACTGGCCGAAACCCTTAAAGGTGGGATCGAGGCGGGCGGTCGGTTGAGGCCATCGGTTCGGCTGAGAGCGCACCGCGTCTGCGGGCTTATCAGGCGTGGGCATAGCGCGCGTATAGTCGACCTCAATATTGGCACCAAATGCGAGCTACACGTTGCTGCTGTGGGCGCATAATGACAGCGAGAGGGCGCAATTGCTGGCTCGCGGGGGAGATACGACCAGAGCAGGCTTACGAAAAAGAGACAAGAAAAAAATAAAGAGATGACGAAATTGTCTGTTGTTCCTTGGATTGTTTATCTGGAATCTCGCGTCATTCCTCTGAATGCCGGGGCTACGGCGCATGATGTTGCTGTTAGACACTATGACGGATCGGTACTTGTTTCCCGGTCTTGACAGGGGATCTCTGTCCTCTGCTCCTCAGCCTACCGGGTCCTGGTCCTGGTCTCATCTCTTGTCTCACTCACTGTCGGGTCGTCACCGCGACGCTGCCGGGTGATGGCAGTTGAATACGCGACGAGTCATGTTACATCAGCTCAAGGGGGGGAACGAGTGAGGGAAAAAGAGGTGTGTCGGCTCGTATATTTTATTCATATCAATCTTGACCTAGATTCACCAGACATGAAGCCCTTGCCCTCACCATCGGCATCCGAAATAGTAGTCACGCATAAGGGACGGGGTTGTTTGACGGAATCTTCTCATTGTTCAAAAAAGGACGCAGCCGGTTGTCGCGAATCGCTACGGCACTAATTAACGAGGGATGTTGTTCCATGCGCCAACAGCCGGGCCGCAGACTGCCTCGCTGAGTCGAACAGGCATCCTCGTCAACCGGTTATGTGGGCCGCACAGCCGAGATCACCGGGATGCCCATTATCGTTACTCATGGTGAATGCAGCCGTTTTTTTTTTATTTTTTCAGACTCGCCCATTGTCTCGAGCCGAAATTCTCCGAGGCGAACTCAATCTTACCAAGAGCGATGGCTTCAGTCGCCGTACATGTAGATTTCAACAAAGTTTGCTGTCACTTGGGCACAGATGTGAGATCGAGACCGAGGACGACACGAGGACCAAGCCTTTACTCACCATCCGCTTATCCCCGGTGATAGAAATCTACGACTTGTGCTTGTCCATTCCGGGAAGGTTATGGAAAGTCAAAATCCCAACTTGGGCAGTTTGGGAGATCATCGAGGGGCGGGCCAGGATGGGAGCCAAGTGTTTTGACGAAGATCGAGAAAGCAGACGATCGATGGCCGTGGGTCCAGTTTTTTGATCCGTGTCGACTCGGACATAAGCGTATGGGCCCGATGCTCACGTCGACTTCAGATGTACACGACTGGAGGGTCACAAAGTTCCTAGTTGCTACTCTCGCAAGTGCTGCCAGTGATGGGTATCCAGCCACTGGTCGAGATTCTACTGCATTAGAGTACTTCATCACGAGAGAGGTGGATTTGCTGAAAGCCAAAAAAAAAGTATTGAACGATGGACTATATAGCAGCGACTGCACGCTTCTCTATGTCTCCAACTTTTGCTTCTTTGGCCACTTGCCGCATCCGAGAAATTTCTTTCTTCTCACAGGAAATCAAAAGTGACCACAAGATGGTCGATATGGGCCCGTTGATGATCATTCTTGTGCTTTTAGCCGGCGCCCAAGGCTCACCGGGAATACCGTGCAGGCCACGGATAACCCAGGCGCCCAGTTTCGAGATGTCATCTTCCACCAGTACGATATCTGAAACCACCTCCACTGTACGTAGAAAAACTTCCCTCAGTCAGTGATAATGCACACTGCGCTATGGCTGATGTCGAATACAGACATCGAGGATGTTTCCGGTGAACTTCATACATCGCCCTCTCCGCTTTGGTGTGAATGGGGAAGAAGTCTGAGCTCGAGGCTTGTAAAGGGGCAGCATCACGACTACTTCACATGTATGCAAGCGTAATGCTTCCATTGAATCAGAAGGGGTAGCGTTTTAAGGTATCACCATCGTCACGCTTACGAGCAAAATGAGACAATTGATTCATTTATTTCTTTTGGTCCGGGGGTCAAGAACCACGTTCGCGAATATAAAATAGGATTGCGATGGGGATTGGTAAATCCATGTCCTTGCCGAGAGATATGTAAATCATGACGATGTCTCCAGTCATCAATACATCAACACATTAAGCCTTTTACCAGGACGAACCACTATCATTAACTTCCCATAGAAAAGAACAGTCTCGGCCATGTCATCTCACGAATAGACTTTGACAACCGAAACGGCCCGACAACGCCAGCGTCGCAATACCAAGTTCGGCTACAACCATCATGACGTGTCAATCTTCCAACGCCAGGATCAATCCCAGCCAACTGATGGGAAAAGCGGCACTGAAACCTTACATCATGCGAACCTCTGCCCGCTCCGCCCCCGCCCCCCAGAGTCTGGTTCGCCACGCACTAGCAGGCGGCCGAGGTTGATGGATACATAGTTTGATAGAGTTTTCCCCAGCCTGGGGCACACATGGTTTCAGGCCGTCACAGCATGGTTGCGTCGATGCGGGCTGTGCCGGCACAATGGAGATTCGGGTCCCGCATCGGGCTCCCAGACGGGAACTGCATGCAGACGCCGGTCCTCTACCTAGGTACGTACGTTAGGTTTCCAGTGTCTTTGGCAATTTTGGTATATAAAACCAAAGCTATGGGAGACGGGGAAGAAAAGTGCGAGAAGAAGAAGGGTTGGATAGCGTTGCAAGAGAAAGGGGGGGGAAGGGGGGTCGAAGGGGGCCGGCTCTTCGGAAGAGGAGCAGAACATGTGAAACCTGTAAGCCTGTCATAACAAGCGTCGACAGTCAAATCACATCGCCCATGAACCGGAAAAGGAAAAGAAAAAGTCAAAAGGATAGACGAGGGATATTACAAATCCGTAAAAAAAAAAAAAAAAAAAAGGACCACAGGATATTTACATCTACAGCCGCCGTTCACAGGACGATGCACTTCTTCTCTTTCCGCTCCTTCTTGACGCTGAGAGCGACGCGGGCGGCCTCGGTAAAGGCCTCGTTGACGCCCCGGTTCTTCATGGCGGAGCACTCGAGATAGCGCGATGCTCCTATCCGGCGGGCCACTTCGAGGCCCTGGTCGTAGTTGATCAGAGGGCCCTTTTCACGCCGGTCGGCGCCGTTAGAGGGGGCGACTTCGTCTTCCTCGTTCTGTTCGCGCAGGTCGCATTTGAGCGCGACGAGAACCAGCTTGACGCCCGGGCAGTTGTCGGCGATTTCGCCTACCCATTTGGATTCGACGTTTTCGAGAGAGTCTTTGCTGTCGACCGAGTAGCATAGCATGATGAGGTCCGTGTCATCTGTCGACGGTTAGCTAGTGTCGGCTGGCTCGTTTTTTTTCTTCCACCTCTCTTTCGTACCGTACGACAGCGACCGCAGCCGGTCAAACTCTTCCTGACCGGCCGTGTCCCATAGCGACAGTTCGATGTGGACGCCGTCGACAAAGATGTCTGCCGTCATTGTTAGCGTCGCGTCTCGGCAGCATCCGTCGACAGCTGCCTCGTACCATGGACGTAATTCTCGAAGACGGTCGGCTCGTAGACGGTCGGGAAGTATCTGTCCATGGGTGTGAGCAGTGGCGGTTTCGCCAACAGAGGCCGCGTGTTCGTACCCTCTGGTGAAGACGTTGAGCAGCGACGTCTTTCCACAGGCACCGTCGCCCCTGCGATTGCATCAGCGACGATACGTTCAGATTCAAAGGCTCAGTCACTCACAGCAGCACCAGCTTGCGCTGGGCCGTCTTGGATCCTCCGCAGAGAACAACGGGCATCTTGTGGCCGGCGGCGACGACCGCACGGTCCCGAACGAGGCTGTCTCCTCGTGGCCAAGCGAATAAAGGAAAAGAGCGGCTACTGGCCCTCGCTGCGTCTCTTCCGCACAACGAGGGAGGGCGAAAGGAGGGGGGGGGGAAAGGCCGCGTCGCAATCGAGGATGAAATGTATCGTCTCGTCTCGCGTCTCGTTTGATCGCTTCCGCGTCTATCGATCCTCTGCGTCGTTCTCGTATCTAGCCAGATAAGAAAAAAAAATGTAAGAGGGCAGAGGCAGAAGATGAATGGCTGATGGAATAAATTGAGGAGCACAGCAAACCCGGGGCGGAGGATGAAGAAGGATGATCTGAAGGGCGAGCAAGGGTTAAAAGTCCAGGTACCGGGTAGGTACTTGTTAAGCCATCCGCGGAGCCTCCATGCTTTGCCGCTTCGCGCACAGGCAAGCTTAAAGTACAGCCAGCGCAGCCACTTCGGGAGGGAGAATTTGCGTCGTGTTAAAACCAACAGCGAGGGAGGCCGTGAGGCTATCCATTATTGTCATCGGTTAGGTCACCGCCTGAGAGATATCGGTCATTGTTTTTTTTTTCCTTCCTTTATTCTCGTTTACACTCGGGAGGTACGTAGGATTGATTCAGCCTTGTCGTCTCCACATCAATGCTCCTCCCAACCATCATCGTCGTCATCATTGGCCTCGGCTGTCCCAACAAACCATAACCAAAAGAAAAAAAAAACAAATCAGTCATCATCTCTTTGCAGTCCCTGCCTCCCCCTTCCCATTCGCTCGCCCAGATCCAGCTTCTCTGTCTGTCGATGCAGCCCGTTGACAAAGCCTCGATCGCCTCCCCGTTCCCGCGCTCTATCGTCCGCCTCGCGTGCCGCGCGCTCTTGCTCTGCCCTCGCCGCCAGCCGCGCGTCGCGATCCTCGTCCAGTTTCGAGGCAGCTGATTGCATCGCTGCCAGCTTCCGCGCCCGTTCCGCCTCGCCGTCGCCTCCACCCCTCCTCGAGCCGCTTCCGTATCTCTCGTCGTCTCTACCAACTCTCTTCTGCTCCTCACGTCGCCCATCTCGGGGCCAGCGACGACGCTCCTCTTCGGATGCAGAGTCGTACCGCTCGCGAGCAGAGTCACCATAGTGACCGCTTCTCCGTCGACGCGCCTCGTAATCGTCGCTCGTCCGCCGGGGGCTGCGCTCGTCCGAGTCTCTGCGCCGTCTGCGTTCCAATCCATCGCGGGACCGTCGTGGGCTGCGCGAGCGCGATCGGTGGCGGTGGCGATGCCGTCCATGTCCATGGTCGTCTCGGCTTCGCCGTCTGTGATGCCTGCGCCCATGTCTGCTCTCCGTCTCCGACCGTCTGCGACTCCTCTCGTCATCGATGCCCATCGAAGAGAGCAGCTGTCGTCTCTTGATCGGATCGTTCATCATGGCGTCGTAAGCCGCCTGTTCTTGCCGCTTGATAGCCAGCAGAGGGTCGTCGCGAATCTTGGCTGCCGTGTCTCTCGCGTTGTTGGCATTCTGCAGCGCCATAAAGCTCTCCTGCCCCGCCGACTTTTCCAACTTTTTGTGTTCGGTGCCCTTAATAATGTTGTCAATCCTCCGCTTTCCCAGCAGGTATGCCTCCATTTCCTCTGTCGTGCCGGCCTGGCCATCCGTCGGACCCTGATACATCCAGTCGACACGATCGACCCTTTTCTTGCCTCCAGCGGCTTCGAGTTGCCGCTGGAGCTCCTCCTTCGCGCGCTCTTCCTTGATTTCATTGATGCGCTGCTGCGTGCGTTTGCGCTCAGCGAGAGCCTTTTGCTCTTCTTCGTAGACGGCTCGCTGGTTACGCTGAAGAGTCGGATGAAACGACTTCTTCAGGTTGAGGTCTCCGCCACCCATGATGACGGTAGGCAGGGGGCGAGACGCTGATGGCGAGGCTGAGATTGATGCTGGGTGTCGCGGGAGGAAGATTGCGCCCGACTCTGACAAGCTAGATCGAATGAATGTATGTGGCTCAGTCAGAATGACTAAGCCATGACTTAGCCTACACATCAACCAATATCAGCCTACCCTAGACGGTTGTTGGTCGGTCATGTCGAACCGGCAGTCTATGCGAAATCTCAGCTATCAACTCGTAATATCGCCCGCATCTTGTGCCCAGCTGGCCACGGCTGTTATTGACGCTGCATCCAAGTCCACATCTTTTTGAGCAGCGGTAGCCTTCCAGCTACCAGCATGCCCTCTTGACACCGGGTAGATTCCCATTCAGGGCCTCCTGTCGAAAGCAGTACTACTGGCAGTCAGCACCCAAACGTTCCGTGAGCATGTGTAGCTTATACGCACTCTCGACATTTTGAAAGCGCGCAGAATGCCCCGACCCTTGCCGCCCATGATGCACCGGTTCCCGATCTGCGTCGAGCGCGTATAGCAGTGCATCTGCGACAGTTGCAGCTGAGCTTCGGCCCGCTTTCGAGGCGGTAGCGTCGTGTTCCGGACGATATAGCGGAGAGCTTGCCTGTTAATCGTCGCCTTGTCAGTGCTGGATGCGAAGCCGGCAAACTCATCATAGGCGCACCTCTCTGTTTCGTGCTGCTCAAAGACCTTGCGCTTCGTGTGGTCGCGCACCGTCCGCGTCTTGACGAAGCAGCCCAGATCGAGCTTTTTGGCGCGGAACATGGACATGATGGGCGAGAGTCTGCTTTCCCCAGGTTGTAGATGTAGACGATGTCGGCTTGAAACTTTGGACCACGGTCCAAGTTGATTTAGCACGTGATCTTACACGTGACCAAGCTGTCAACCACACGGCGGTTTCTTCCGGCGCAATTGCACCGCTCAAGGTTCTCTTCTTACTGCAATCAGGCGATCTTCTTCAATACCAGAAGTCCGGCTCATAAATGACGTCCAATCTGATTTCTCGCGGGCAGCTACATACCTCATTGCGGTTCATATACGCGGGCGCGCTTCACTCCATGGATGGTAGTCGCAAAGGATGAAGGCCAGTATTAAGTATGAGTGAGAAGGCGCCCCTGCCTCCGTAGGTAGATCCTGCACTGGCAGGCTTCTTCTTTGCTTGAGAGTACGCATGCAAATTGCAGGCTCGTCGCCATCCAGTTCTAGCCTTAGCCAGCTTCAACTGTGCCTCTTCTTTCTCACATTTCCCTTCTGTCCTCGTGTCAGCATGGTGAGAAACTTTGCTCGTCCCACGGTGTCTTCTGCCGCCCGAAGCAGCCCGCGCTGTCCATCGCCGCCTGCGCTTGGACCTCCGCCTAAAGAGCTGCGGCAACGGCAGCAGAGCCATCAACAAGGGAAGCGCGGGCATCAACCGCAAACCCAGGGACACAGGCAGCGGCAAGGACAGCAGAAAATTTGTCAACAGGAGTTCGGTCTCAAGCTTCACGAGAAGGAAGACGAACAGCACGAGTGGGCACATCATCAACGAAGACAGGCACAGCAGAAGCCCCAGTGCCAACATTGCCACTGTCACTACCACTACCACTACCATTACGAGCACCTGGAGGGCTCACTGCAACGGTCCGTCGCCCCCCTGGCAGTGATAGAGCGAGATTCATCAGACCAGCGAGGAAGTAGATTCAGCAAGGAGGCGCTCCTGCATCGGCGTTCGAGAAGCTTTATATGCGCTTGGCTCGGGGTTGGCTGTCTGATCCCAAGCATCGTAGCTCTGAACAAGGACGAACGAGCTCTGCATTTGAAGAAAGCCTTTACTGTGGCCGGCTTGTTTCTTTGCCTCGTTGTGGAAGCTGCGGCTTTTTGGACGATATGGGATGAGCGAAGCAAGGCACGAGAGGCGAGAGGAGACCGCCGAAGAGCGATTGAGACGTGGATTCACCGACTTCAGCCTTGGTTTGTGGCACTGGGTTTTATGGCCTATATCATAGCAAGTTTCATGGATGCGCCTGGGAATTGATGCTCTGTAGCAAGGTCGAACATGTCTACGTTGTCATTGAACTATCGTCGGATCCACGGCGACTCTGAGTCTGGGCGTCCGCCCATTTGGTTGTCATTTTTTTTGTTTCCGAGAGAATTGTGTAGTTGACTAATACTGCATTTGGGCATAAATGATAAAGGATAATGCTCAAACGATACCTTAGGTAGTTTATGCATATACCCGTAGGCAACCACCTAAGTCGAACTATCGTCACATCTGCCAGGCGCAAATGAGCATGGCGACGGCGCGGCTAATCTGCCGAGCGCCATGGCACAAATTACCATCCAGCCGACGCGGGCTCCTCACGGCAGCGCGCAGCTACGACGAAGCCCTGGCAAAGCTAGCAGCGCTACCCTCGAACCGCTCCACGACGGGACTCTTCTCCGACAGCTCGACCGCAGACGAGCTTAACGGGCGGGCGCTTCCCGAGATGAACAGCTGGCTCCTCAATGCGGGCTACTCGCCAGACGACCTCTCGCGTATCCGTACGATACACGTGGCCGGCACCAAGGGCAAAGGCTCAGTGTGCGCCTTTGCGACGGCGATGCTGCTTCGAAGTGGGATGGTGAAGGGCAGAGTCGGGACGTACACGAGTCCACATCTAGCGACGCCTCGAGAGCGGATAGCACTGGATGGGGAACCGTTGGCTCGGCAAGAATTTGCTGATGCCGTCTTTGAGTTGGACGAGCGGCTGGCGGCATCGACATCGGATCGACCATTTTTCTTCCGCTTCATGACCCTCTTGGCCTGGCACGTCTTTCTCTCACGCGCCGTCTCCGATGCCGTCATCGAATGCGGCATCGGCGGCGAATACGACGCGACGAATGTCCTGCCCGCCTCAGCCCTTTCCGCAACCGTAATCACCCAGTTAGACATGGACCACGTCGCCATGCTGGGCGGTTCGCTCGAGACCATCGCCTGGCACAAAGCCGGCATCATGAAGTCCGGTGTGCGGTGCTTTGCGCGCCACCACCGCGACGCATCCGTCAGCGCCGTACTGCGCGCCCGTGCGGCGGAGAGAGGCGTCCCGGCTTTGCTTGAGCTCGATGACGGCGTTTTGCGGAAGTGGCATGGTGTCTCCGGCGGGCAACTCAGCGGCGGCTTTCAGAAGGCGAACCAAGCGCTGGCTGCGATGGCGGTGCGAGAGCATCTTGAATTGAGCTGTGCAGGGGAGGACACGGTCGAGGCCTTGTCAAGCCTTTCGCCAGAGTTGGTCCAGGGCTTACGAGAGGCGCGTTTACGTGGTCGGTGTGAGGTCTTGGAGAGGAGAGGAGTTACATGGTTGCTCGACGGCGCTCATACACGCCAGAGTCTCGCCGCCGTGGCCGCCTGGCTTGCTACTCTGATTGAGGGCACGCAGCAGCAGGTCATTCTCGTCTTCAATCAGCAAGAAAGAGAACCGGGTCCGCTTCTCGAAGCCCTCGTGACGGCCGTTGCGCACGAAACGGGTCGGCAGGACGTCTTTCGCACTGCGCTCTTCACCCCTAACCATGGTCGGGAATGTGCTCCTACTGATGAGCTTGATACCTCGGTTCAGCGGAAGGCTGCTGCTGCCATGGAGGCCTTACTGCCGGATTGCGAGACGAGCGCGCTGGATAATGTCGATGATGCCGTGATGCGCGTCGAGCATCTGGCGCGCTGTCGGGGCGGCACCAAGGTCTTGGTGACAGGGAGTCTGCATCTTGTGGGAACCATGTTGCGAGCTCTGGATCCGGACATGCTCTCATGACGGACTCTTCAGCCTCCTCTTTGTAGCAACATGTCTAAAGACTAAGAAGACGGTTCGCCCTGGCTTATACCACCGCCTACAGCGCATCCGCCTTATCCAAGATGCTGAGCACGCCCCCAACCAGATGCAAGCTGCCCGTCACATACGCCAACACTTTCTCCCCCCTCGCAGCCTGTCTCGCATAGCCAATCGCCTCCTCAATCGACGGCAAGACGACCACCCGGGCGGCCGGATCCAGCTTGGACCACCTCTCGGCGAAGCGCCGCTGCACCGTCAGCTTGTCGAGCGCGTCCGGGTCGACCTGGCGGTTGACAAAGTCTCGCCGGCTTTGGGTGACGTTTGTGCAGAAGACGGCGTGGTCGAAGCACGGCTTGCCTGTTCGGCGCTGGCTCGCGGCGGCGTGGATCGAGTCGAGGAAGTCGACGGCTTCGGACCGGCTTTGTTGATTGAAGATGATGACTCTCGGGCCGGGACTACGACGTGGGGGGTCCTCGTCAGCAAGCAGCCCCGTGAGATAAAAAAAAAGGGGGTTTCACGCACCAGTCGGCCGTCTCGTCGGCGAACCATTTCGACGACACCTCCAGGCTGTCTGTCGTGTGCGCGCCGTCCATGTACCATCTCACCTTGTCCTCGACCTTGATCTCGCACCGCCCGCGTATCACCATCTGCTCCAGCCCGTCGATAAACTCTCGCGTCAGCGCCGGGCCGGGCCGCGGAGCCATGCCGAGCTTGTCGAGCGCCTGCTCCGCCAGGGCAATCGCCAGCGTTGCGTTTTTTCGCTGGAACTCGGCATCGGGCCTGATGCGCACACCATGCAGCCGGCGGGCGTCGACGTCCAGCTCTTTGAGCCTGGCTCCCGTCTCCGCAGCGCGTTGGCGAAGGACGTCGGCGGCATCAGACACCTGGGGGATGGTGAAAGCTGGCCTGCCGCTCTTCATGATACCGGCCTTGTGCCACGCGATCTGCTTCAAGGTGTGGCCGAGGACGGTCGTGTGGTCGACGCCGATGGTGCTGATGCCGGAGGCCAGCGGCTTCTCTACCACATTGGTCGCATCGTATGCGCCCCCGATGCCGGTCTCGTACACAGCCACGTCGACGCGCTCGCTTAGAAAGACGTGCCAGCTCATGAGCGTTAAGAAGCGGCTGTAGATTAGCCGCGATCTGGAAAGGGCGGTGTCGTTGGTCGACGACTCGAGACGGTCCCAGACTTGGAAAAAGTACTTGGCAAACAGCTCCTCCGAGATGGGCATCGAGTTGATGCGGATGCGCTCGCGGACAGCGACAAGATGGGGCGACGTGAAGAGGCCGACCTTGCGAGGAAGGCCGTGCTCCCGCCGATACTGGCCAAGGATGGAGTCGACATAGGCGCAGGTGCTGCCCTTTCCCTTGGTGCCGGCGACGTGGATGATGTTGAGCGCCGTGAGATCCGCTGGCTTTGATCCTGCTCGTCAGTCGCCTCGGAGGAACAATGAAAGGGAAGATATGCCCACCTCGTAGCCCAGTCGTCCAAGGTAACGGCGCATTTCTGCCAGACCGTCCTCGTTGGGTCTGACACCCGCTCTGCGCCGAGCCTCGACGAGGGCATGTGGTGTCTGCAGCGAATTGAGGGCATCGAGAGCATCCTGCGGCTGATATCTGAGTGCGTGACACGAGCTGGGGAGAAAAGACGATGGGCCTGAACTACATTGTATGATCTGGAAGACGTGGTAGACACGGTCCTCGATGCCGGCCGGAGCGGCTCCGTCATCGTCCTTTTCGGCACATGGCCAATCGAACTGGGACGGAGCTTCGAGGGTAGACAACGAGGGTAGAAGAGAGCGATGCGGTTCATATGTACACGGAGAAAAGGCCGGCCGCGCCTCCGCTATCGGTCGAACACGAGCCTTGGGTGCATCGCGCGTGCATCTGGCGAGAGGTGCTCTCAGATAAACGGGTGTGTGCAAATAAGACACAAGAAACGCACATCTAACAGCACATTTTCTGATATCATCACGTGTCGAATTCCGTCGCCTCGCCATACCTCGCCTCAGTCCAGGCCTTCATGCCGCAGCCCAATGCCTCACCAAACTCACGATCGAAAGCGATGCCACTGGCAGCAAAAGACGGCCTCGCCCGCCATGTGAGCCAATCCTCAGCCATAGGGCCGTCGGGCGAGCGCAGGATTCCCACGGCGAGGTCGACTACAGCTTGCTTCTCGGTAGGCTGACGCCTCTTGCAGGAGAAGAAGACGGTAGCGCCGCAGACGGCACAAAAGGAGCGCAAGACGCCGTCTGACGAGGCGAACGTCTTGGAGGTGCCGATGGCGAGATCGACGCCGATGGACGGCTCGCATACGGCCAGCGGCACAAAGGCCCAGGCGACAAGGTGGGTGCCCGAGGCGAGGCGGCAGTCGTTGCACGAATCCAGCACGGCTTTCCACTTGCGTTTGTCCCGCGGCGACACGAAGTGCGACATGAAGGCGTCGTCGAGCACGTCTTGCGTCGGTCTCGGCACGGCGAAGGAGACGCCTTGACACCAGCACTTGGCCCGTAGCCTATCCGTTCCGTCGAAGGCGACCTCGGGCTCGCACTCGACCAGCTTGGCGGTCGCTTCATCCGACGACGGGTTCCAGCTCTTCATGGGCTGACCGGCGATGTGGGTGATGACGGACGATAGACCGCCTCCCTTTGCGCTCTCGCTGAAGACGTGCTGTCTGATTTGAAACGTTTCCGGGCCGTAATCCTTGAAGATGGATGGCGAGACGGTCCATAGCTTGCGGTCGAGACTCACGCCGGCTATGTGGCAGCCACACGTCGAGCAAAAGTCGTAGCTATACTTGGCATCCGGTGCCAGGTATGAAGTCACGTTGGCAGCACTCGAATCTCCCACGAACCTCGGACGAGTGCCCTCTGGCAGGACGATGTGGAAAATGCATGGCGAGCCGGTGCCGTAGCGGCATTTGCTGCAGTGGCAGAGGTAGACTAGCAGGGGGAGGCGTGAGACGGAAACGTCGAGAGCCAGCTGAACTTTCCCGCAGAGGCACTCGGCCTCGAGCGTCTTGGTCTGGTCTGATTCCGTCATGTTTCTGCTTTGGTTGGTGGAGAAACAGGGAAGAAGGATGGTTCTCTCTTTTCGAGTCTTGGGCCTCGTCACTTCTTTAAGTCATCGTCAGGCCCATCTAGGAGTAGGAGGTATTGTCCTTGCCTTGCTGCCTGACCGACGACCCGGACCAATTAAAAAGCATTGTATCACTGTGCACGGTCCCTAGGTAGGCAGGCTAAAAATGAGGCTGCTTACTTCAAGCGCCATGTCTGCCTTCCCCCCCCCCCCCCCCCCTGGCCCCCCTTAAAAGCCATGACATGTCCAACGCAATCATCATGTCTTCTTCTAGGCTTCCAATACATGAACCATTAATAAGTTTCTACTCACTTCAATTTGCTCACGCCCCAATGCCTCGCCAAGGTGTGTGCTGTCAAGGTGTTGCGCGACAGCTTCGTTCGTCCTCGACTCTCGCCATCGAAGGATCGATCCGCTTACACGACGGTCCGGTGGCTTCGGGGAATATGAGCAAACGTCTGTTTGACTGTACTCCAAGCTGCAGAGAACAGAAGCTGGCCCGTGTTCGAGTCCACACGGACATCTTTCAATGCCTTGTATCAGCATCAAGTGCTTCTGCAAGAATCTTTTCCCCGTGCCTCACATCCTTTCTTCAAAATGACACTCGAGACAACGACAGAGATCGATCGCACAGATCTACAGGATCCCGGAACGATTGATTCAGCCCTCATCACTACCGTAAAGTGTCTGTCTTCGTACAATTGGGTCGAGGCCCCAACGCCCACCATCGCCGTGCCCGGAGCGCCTCCTCTGTGGACGCCTCCCAAGGAAGTTTGTCAACTGAAGAAGGACTCGGGCCTCATCTACACTAAACAAAATGCGGCTCGTCACCCAAACTGTCCACTGGAGCCTCTATTCCGCTCTTTATTCATCACCAATCCTTCGTTTGACGTTCGCTCGGTAGATGTCATCGCGGATCGAAACAGCATTAGGAAGCTGCTTTTTTTCGCCAACCCCAACATCGCTAGGAGAGGAATCGAGCCGTTTTCCATCACCATCGAGGTCATACGTGATACGACAATCATGTATCACCTCGACTCGACGACCCACGAAGACATCACACCTAATAATTTCCGCGGATATAATCGCGAATTCGAGAAGACCTACACAACGAATCAGATTGAAGGAAGCACGGGTCACTACAAGATTATCTCGTATAGCTTCTATGGTCTCAATCTTATAGTTCGTCATAAATCAGATGGGTGTGTCAAGACCGACGCCAGCCCACCGACTTCCGGCGATCAATGTCCGGGTGCAAGCGATGTGTCCCAGTTTCTGGACACCTTGTCGGTATCACTACCCAAGCGACCTGACACCGCCTCTGCGGGATCGGAGTTGAAGGTGGGCCTGAAGGGTGATGTCTCTGTGCTTACATCTCTCATGGTCGAAACGAGCTTTACGTCTTGCGGCATAGCACTCCATCGCACAAGTCGCGGGTTCAGTGAACTCAACAAACAATGCTTCCGATTTGCGCGAGACCGTAAAAAAGCTTCTCATTTGGAAGTGAGAAAAAGCCAGACTTCTCGGCTCCGCAAGCGCCCTTCAACCCTCTCAAGAACGCTGAGGCGTTATAGGGTCCGGTAGCACAAGTATGTCCTCCTTTCAAGCTGCAACCATAGGCGATAGCGGTTCCGTGAGCGTGGGCGAGCATGGTTTTGAAGTGGCGTCCGGTGTCGCACTCGCGTATAAAACCCTCAATGGCTTTATGCGCATCGTCTCCATCCACGTGGTCGCCTACGCAAAAGTAGAAATTGCCTGAGGCCGTCTCGTCGACTTGTCGGCGCTGAGGCTGGTCGACGCCAAGGTGTGACCATTTTGTGCTTCTGTCTGCCGAGCTGCCCTCATACGTGCCGTCTGTGGCCTCGCCTTGAAGCGGTCCGACCCTGAGCTTCAGCCCGGATGTGGCGGGGCTTGCCTGGGTCACCATGGGGAGCAGAGCGGCAAGGAAGAGGCCCGGTCTCATGATCAGGATTGTACTGCTATGTTGAGTCAGATTAGTAGAGCGACAATCAGTGACTTGCTGGCTTGAGAATGAAAACAGCTGGATGTAATGGCCAAAGGGGTTACATGAAAACACCAGTAGAAGATGACAAGATGGACAATGAGGGCGAGAAATAAACTCGGCGGCCGTTGAAACCTGGCGCCATTGCGGATGATGAACCCAATATATGTACATACAAGCGCGGAACGGTGTGCTCGCATGCAACGGTCACACGAGCAGGAGATCCGCTTTGGCAGCCTCGTCAAAGATGATGATGTACGTATCTTGATAAGGTTAAGATTCCAACCCTTTACAGTACTGCCAGTCGTCCTAGTAGTGTGGTGTCCTCAGTATAACACCAAACTGACATGGCGATGAGTCGACGTAGGTTGGACTCAGTTTCAGAGACAAGGACGTGCCTCGACGTGTTAGAAACCGCCGGCTCCTGAACTGAGCAACGTGTCAGCCCAGCTCCGAGGATTGCAGGTCAAAGTGTAATGAGGCTCCAACGCCACCACTGCCGGCCTCGGAAGCGGTAAAGCTCTAAACTCCCTCGTCAGCGCTGTAGGTTGCGACTCTGCGCTGCTACCATGAATACGTCGCATTGACAGAAGCCAGGCCGTCGGAATGACTCTTAGAACTTGTAGCGGTGAGGGCGTATCCTGTGTTCGAGCCATCTCTATTGGCATTGAGGGGAGCTGTGGCCCAATAATGCAACTCGGGGCGTATCCATACTTCACACGGTAAGGCAGACTTCCCGCTCGATTAGGGCTTGGTGAGATACCGTTATACGTAGCAAGGCATCAACGACTTTGGTCATTATTGCCGCTTTTTTGCTAACTGAAACCGTTGTACTGAAAATATCCCGGGATGCGGTGCAAATGAAGCGTTTAGACAGCGAGCATACTCCGGGCGCGACAGAGTGACCTATGAGGCGAAAGTCTTTTCATGGAAAAAGACATGTTCATAAGATGTCCCCTTAGACGTCCTGTAAAGCTTAGAGAGCCCGCAACAGCGAACAGAGGTGGACGTTGGATGATGCTCTACAGCAGTGAAGCCTTGGAGTTGCAGTCAAGAGAGCGATGAGCGGAATCTGGTGATTCAGTTGCCTATAGAGGCCTGAGACAAGTCTTATTAGGAGCTCAAGGTGCAATCATGTCACATCTGAGTCAATAACTCGGCGAGAATCTGCTGGCTTGGTAGATCTTGAGCACACTGGAGAATGAGGATGAGCTTCAGCAGCAGGGATCGGATAGATCAGTTTAGCCGGGGTTCAGCCGCCATGTTCCCCACCACCTCAACCCAACGCCTCATTCGGTCACTCGCGTCGTATTTTTTTCGGCAAAGCCCGGAAGGGAACCTCGTGATCGACATGGCGGACGACTCAGAGAGGCATCGTCTACAAGTACAAGACAGCATCGAAAAGTTGCGCAACTCTCTGCAGCACTGGCTAACGTGGGACGCCGAATACGAGGCCCTCAAGGAGGAGGTCGAGGTTGTATCAGACGACCAGACCGAGGAGCTGCGGCGGATTCACGACGGCTACGAAGGCGAGCTTCTTCGCGACAGGGAGCTCGACGAAATATTCGGGCTGCAATCCCCCCGTTCAAGACGGCAGATTGTGAATGTCCTCCAGCGGCGGATAGACTACGTTACTCAGAATGTCGAGACGTTGCGAAAGCGGCTGGACGCGGAACAAAGCAAGCATGCCACTACCACGGCCGTCGCTCAGCCAGAGGGTCCCGAGGGTGATGCCGAGACCATTACAGACATTTTAGAGCAGCTGGATGACGAGGACAATGTCGTCTCCTTCCGCCTCCACCGCCCAGGTGACTCTTTGCCCCAGGTACGCGAGGCCCTCGAGAAGGCTGGTGTCGACGACCTTGAAGATGGCACTCAGCCACCTGTTGATTCGCCTGCCGGCCAAGTACTGCCGGCCTCGACGCATGTTCCAGTTGAAACTTGGTCCAAATCGCCACCAGCGCCAAACAATCATGTCGCTGTGCAGAAACCTATGATGGATCCTCAAGAAGCGTCCAACCCACCGGTCGAAATGTCGCGAAGAGCCAGGCGCATCGACGGCATCATGAGAACGGCAAGGGAGCAGGAAACCATCAGCCAACAGAAGCCGGTAATACCGGAAGATGAGGATCCGGAGGACGCGGCACTACGGCGGCAGATGATCCAATACGGCATGAGGGACATTGGCGCCGTTGTGGCCGAACTCCAGCTGGAAGAGGGCGATTCTGATGAAGACATGGACGATGTGACCGAGATGGACGATGACGATGACGACGGAGAGGATCGGTATGGACGCTCCACCGGCCGCCTCGTCTCCGATAGCTACCGACAACGAATGCTCGAACTGGAAAGGAAACACGGCCTCGAGTCGCGCTTCACCCGGGCTACCAATGGCGAAGACCAGCTGTCAGACGGCCAAGACGACGAGGGCATCGGACGCATCAAGGTCAAGCGCCAAGTCTCACCCTCGGCTGCGAAAGCCCCGCCGCTCAAGTCGAGCATCAAGGATAAGCAGGGCGATGCCGACGCCAAGAAGGGTGTGCGATTCGCCCAGAGTCTGGACGTCGCTCCTGACGACGAGCCAGCCGTGCCTGCCATAGAGGAAAAGGAAGAGCCCGTGCCCGCGGTTGTGGTAAATCCGGTCAGCGATATCGTCGAGCGAGCAGGCCCTGGTGACGTTGTTACATCCGCCACGGAATCCAAGGCGCCTCACCGGCCATCGCGATTCAAGCAGGCAAGGGATATGACTGCTTCGAGTGGAGCGGTTCCTCTTGGTCCCCTCGATGTCCCTTTCCGATTCATGGACGAGACAAGACAGGAGACGCCTAAAATGCCCCAAGATACTACCTTGGCAGAGCGACTGGTGGAGAGAGAACCGGGTTCTAGTCCCAAGCCGCCCGACGAGCTCGATGATTCCATGAGCCACAGCGCCGTGGCCGGTGAGCACCAGCGACTGCGCAAGCGATTCATCCAACGTCAAGGTGGGTTCCTCCAGGAAGACACGTCGCCGGTCCAGCTCATGGAGGACCTCGACGACGTGTCGGAACCCATCAGTCGCTTCAAAGCTGCACGGCTGTCCCGCAAGTAGTGGGAAAGCCGGGTAGGGGTTTGCGAGCACATCTGGAAGGTGGAAGGGGAAGTCGATTTCACCCATCGGTTTGCCTCGGAACACGCTGCATTCACTATCGACAGGTGGGCTGCAGCTCCTCAGTCTGCTTCCCTCCCCGGTGCGGTTCCAACATCGATCGTTGCTGGGAAGGGCTTCTCTGACGCCAGGCTTCTGCCTTTGGCAATTTTGTGGCCTCGAGCGTTCTTTATACCCCTTCACATGTAGTCTAGTCATGCTGTGGCGTGTTTTTACCCTGACGACGTAGCCGGTGACCGAAATAGATTCCATCGTGTTCATGTTGTGGCGCAGATCATGAGCGCTTTACGTCGGGTCGAGCGTGATTGTGATTTGTTATGGAATTTTCACACTTTCATATTGTCGATGGCCGAATGATAGAAGACTTGCGCAGGAATTGAGAGTCTCACCCGAAACCAAGAAAAAAAAAAGTATGAGTAGCTGCGCATCACGATCAAAGGCGATCGCAATCAAAAAAATGGTTTCGCCCGGGCTCGAACCGGGGACCTTCTCGGTGTTAGCGAGAAATCATGACCAACTAGACCACGAAACCCACTTATCTTTAGCTGCTTGAACGGGTAGTGTTTATTTGGAAGTATACTGGACTACACAAGCAATCACGGCGCAATTATTTCTAACGCCTGTTCAGCCATCATGAAGATTTTAATCATTTGCAATCCAGACATAAGACATCACGCCGACACAGGTAGGTCCAGCGGCAGGAAAAAAAAAACCCAGTCCACGGACAACAAAAAAAAAAACTACAGCCGACGGCTAGGTACCTACTTCCCCCCACTCCAAAGCAGCGCCAGCAGCGAGTCGACGACAGAGCCTTTCCCCTGGGCGATCCTCGCGTCCCTGCCGTCCTTTTGCGTCTGTCGAATCTCCTTGACGCTGGTAGCGACCTCGGCCTTTGCGTGGAAGTCTGCACGTAAGGCGGCGGCCTCGATGGCGCGCTCCTCCTCCGGTAGCTCGTCTAGTTTCTTCTTCCACTGCTCTTCGTCCTCTGGCGTCGGCGCCGTCTTGCGGGTTGATGCCGTTTTGGGTATGATGATTTCAAAGGTTGGTATCGTCGTGCCGTCCTTTTTGGCTTGTTCGACGGCTTCTTCGTGTTTGAGCATTCGTTGGTACAGGGCGTCGGCGTGCATTTGTATCTCCTCGTTGACTTGGTGGGATCCGCCTGTGATGGAGCCGTATCCCATTGCCCTCAGGAATCGCTGTAGAGAGATGTGTGAGCAACAGAGAGGAGAGCGATGAGAGAAAGGATTTCCCCCTACCGACTGCATCATATAGCACCTCTCGAAGCGCCGCACCTGATGCCTGCACATCTGCAACTGATCCCCCCAACTCCCATCCTTCATACAATTAACCCACTCCTCCTGCTGCAACGCACAATTCTCCAGCGCCGCCTGCCCAAGCGCCGCCTTGCGATCCTTGTACCCCTCCAGCACGGCAGCAAGCCTATCGTGATCGGTAGCATGCTCGGCCTCGAGCTGCGCCAGCGGCCGGTAATTCTTCCACAGGTGGGCGTAGCGTCCGTCCGGGTACAAGCTGGCAGCGGGCACCAGCGGCTTTTCCGGCTCGGGCCTGGGTTCGGGCTCGGCCGTCGACGGTGCTGCTGCTGCTGCTGCCGGTTGCGGTCGCTGCTTCGGCGTGTATTTGACCGGAGACTCTCGTTCGAGGAACTCGCGTAGTTTGGGGTCGAGCTTCTCAATTGGGTCGGCCCCGCTGCTGGAGCCAAATATTGATGACAGCCAGCCCATCTCGGTCGAGCTGCGTGGCGTACGTCGTCGGGCTGTTGGGGTGGCGAAGGAGGGTAAAAAGGATGGTCGTCGTCGTCGTCGGTCGTTTCGTCACTGGGATGCGAGAGTCTCCAGGAGGTAGTGGCTACTTGTGGGCTACCGGTTGGAGCAGACTAAAAACGCCTGACTGGAAGTAGCTGTGCTGGGCTCGTAGCTCCAATCCACGTACCAGGTACTCCTCGCAGCCTCATCACGATAGTCCACCTCACGATGTGTTATGCTATGATAGAAACACAACAGAGTCACGGTCATGTTTACTTTCGCAACTGCTGTTTCTACCGCCGAATGACTTCGCTTCCTAAACATGGCAGAAGAAGCCCTTGTCATGGAACATAACATACACATATATACATCGCTATTTCAACCGCAAGCCGCTCTAGGGTAGTCTTGCGATAACTGGTGAGAAGCCGTAGCAATGACCAAATGTCCAAGAGACAAGCGATTTTCTCGACAATGCACTACTTTGACATCGATATGTTTCTTTAAAGGATTCGATTCAGTAGTATACATAAAAACCTCCCCTCACCTGTCCAAATCATACGATGATATCCTGCCTTGGAGACTACAGCTCAGTGTTTCACATAAAACAGCATCAGACAAAACGCGTCAAGACTATCGTCGGATCGTGCGAAATTGATCTGGACCTGGCGAGCTGAGCTTCCAAGAACTGGAAGCTCGAGGTTATTGACAACAGGGAACAGCCAGCCAAGCACTCCAAATACCTGGACCGCTACTGCACGTAACGACTTCAGTAATGAGTCTGAGGCAATGGGCACTATCGCTCAAATTCCCGGGAATTGTGATTCTTGACCAGCTTGTAGACCTCTTGCCCCTAATTTGGTTGAAGTCACGATAGAACATACTTCAAATCTTGACATCCTTCCGTTTCCGAGTGGCAAGATGACCCGTCCCTCCAGATATCACCGCGCCGAAAATGCCAGAAAAAGGTCCGACCTAAAACTTGCTAAATTTCTTAACCGCCTTGCCAGTCCTAGGCAGCACACGCAAGACGTTGAAACGGATCTGTCCTCTGTCAGCCCACCATGTCCTCGTTGCCTGCTCATCGCCACCAACATATCACATACTGTCTTGCTGAGGGGCCGGCACTGGCCAACGGTGACCTGATCGCCCTCTTCAACACGGAAGGCGGGGGAGACGTGTGCAGCGAGGTTTTTGTGGCGCTTCTCGTAACGAGAGTACTTGGGGATGAAGTGGAGGTACTCTCTTCGGATGATGACGGTTCGATGCATCTTCGTGGAGACGACGGTGCCGGTCAGGATACGGCCACGGATCGAGACGAGGCCGGTGAAGGGGCACTTCTTGTCTGCGCCGCGAGTCAGTGTATCTGCGCGTCGCTGAAGCCCGTGTTCACTCGACAAGCCACCACTCCAAACTCCGATGCCCTCCTCCACCACCAGACAGGTCGACCAGTCCGCACGTACCGATATAGCTACCCTCGATCGCAGTCTTGGGCGTCCGAAAGCCCAGACCAACGTCCTTATACCATCGTCGCCCGCCCTTGCCGGGCCTGCTGCTCTTGGTCTTGACCTTGGCGTTTTGGAAGATGTGCGGCTGCTTTTGGTACGCACGCTCCGATTGAACAGTCAGTTCGGTCGCCCTGGGCGCAAGTTAGTCGAGAAGAGCGCGAGAGTCGAAGACATCGCGTGAACTGACATCTTGATTGAACCTAGTCGGAAGAGGCGTCGTGACAGGAGGCGTGTCGAGGGGCGGTGGCAGGTCAGGAAGCTGCTCGACGAAAAGCACGCAGGATAGGGCTTCCTCGTTAGGGCTTGCAAAATTCGGATTGGCTCCTTGCCCGATTTGGCTCCGCTGCGGGAAAATGGTTAAGCCGTACCGGCTGCTTCACGTGACCGGCCGTTTGATTTCAACGGCTGTGACCGCCCCGCCACAAGGTACCTATTGTCACAGCCGGAAGAGGG
>LAZP02000349.1:0-14706 GCA_001272575.2 Ophiocordyceps unilateralis | reverse complement strand
AAAAAAAAAAAAAAAGGCCGGCCTTGCCCAAGTGGCCCTCTTCCAATCAGCCGCTCATCCGCGACGATCGATCCAATCTCCTCCTCACGTACAGCCGCACGGCTTGCTTCGCGTCACTGGCCCATCGCTTCACCCTCCCGCCCATTCTGTCTGACCGCGTCGACGAGATGGCTCGCCCTCTGGCCTGGTCGCTGCCGTCGCCCATGGACTGCACCGCCTCGCTCGCCCCCTTGCTGTCGACCCCGGACGCGCTCTCGGCTTCTTTCCCGGGACCCCCCGTGATGCGGAGTCGAAACATTGACAGCTTCTGACGTAGGCCCCGGCGCTCCGCGGGGCCAACCTCCCATGTAAAGCTGTGCGCCTTGCCCACCGACCCCTTGCCTGACGACGTGCTTCCCCGCTGCAGTAGTTCTGACTTTTCGGGGCACGGCGGGTACGGTATGTTGAACTGGTCCGACGGCCGCGGCGAGTCTGACGATTCGGCCCGGTCAGCGTCTGCCATTTGGCCCTCCCAGCCGCCGTTGCCCGCCGACGAGTTACGTCTGCCATCGGCCTCGGCCTCGTTGCGCCGTACGGCCAAGTCGGCCAGCGAGTTGCACTGCTTGAGCCGGTTCGGCTGCTGCGCCGTGAGACCAGCCTGTGCTTGTCCGAGTCGACTGCGTGATACCTTGAGCTTCAGTCTCGGCTTTGCTCCCGCGTTGCTCTTGGTCGGCGGGCCGGCTTGCCGTTCCCTCTCGCCGGAACAAGCCGTGTCCATGTCCGAAACCCCGCTCGGCGACGATGAGGGATTGATCCGAAGCTTGAGTTTCAGCGGACTCGCCCGGCCGGCCTCTTGCGCATTCCACAACGGGCATGCACACGCCTCGTCCGAGAGGCTTCCGCCATCGCCCCCAGTCTTTGTACCCGACGACAAGTCCTTCCCGTAATACTTGGGCGGCTCTCTCGTCTCATGGCCGTCTCGTTCTGACGTCCCAGCCGCCTCCCTGGGCAGCGGAGGCAAGGCCTTCATGAGCTGGGGGATGCTCTTCGTAACCTTTAACTGACGAGCGGGTGAGATTGGCTCGGGGCAAATGATTGCTAGTTCTTCCTTGGGCGGCGACAGCTTCTGCCCGTCGTCACTCAGCCCGGCCGTATTGATTCGCAGGGCGGCGGCGTTGCGACGATGTCGTCTTTTTTGTGCGTGGTCTTCCGCCGCGAGCTCATTGAACAGCTGAAGTGACGGCCGCCGGCCAAGGCGATTCGGGAAGCCGCCCAGCCTGACCTTGTCGTCTTGCTCGCCTGGGATGTTGTTATCTTGACCGACGTCGCCCTCGTCGCCGTCGTCTTCATTGGACGGCGGGCTATATATGACGCGGGCAGTCGAAGGCTCCCCATCGCCATGCGAGAACGGACTCTTCGCCAAACGATCAAACGAGGAGAACAAAGACGCAAACTCGGAAAGTGCGGGATCCAGCGTGTTTCGCGACTTGACCAGGCTGGACCGCGATGCGCGCTGACCCTGCGAGACATCTGCTTCAGCCGGAAACGGTTTGGGAAGAAGCCATTGTCCGTGGGCTGGCATAACCTTCTCCTGGCCTTGAGCGCAGTCCAATCCCGGCGGACTGGCCAAGGCGTCGTCGTGAGTCTCACGCAGCTCGCTCCCCGAGTCAGTCGAGCCCTTCTCGATAGGGCCAGACGAGCGGCCGTTGCCACTGACAGTCGCAACGTCAGGTCGGCTTGAGAGCGGATCCGCGCCGGCCAGGGCTTCGCCCGCACTGCGGCCAGACGGTCTGCGGCCATGCCTATGATGCATCTCGACACCCGGTGCTTCGACGGGAGCCGGTAGACCTTGGGCACGGCTCAGCAGGGACCAAGACGCCGCCCCTTACCCCCGTGGGAGAAGACGTACCTTGGTCAGTCCGCGCAGTCACGGCATGTCCTCTGCCTATACTGGGAGAGATGGTGTCCAGATGAACCTGCGAGTCTTCTCTCAACACCATCGGCCGGCTGCCATCGCCGGCTCTTTGAGGGACAGGGCACAAAGGGTCTTGCCGCTCCACCCGCGGCGCCAGAGGAGCCGGCTTCTCAAACTCTTCGGTATAGTCATAGTAGAAGGAGCCTCCAGGGCGGAGAGCCGGAACCGCGCTGCTGGCCGTCGCTGGCCGCTGATACATCTCAACAATGGAAGTCAGACTGGCCGACCGAGGACTGTGGTCGACCGAACTACCCCTATGGCGGTCGTACGGCCGCGATCTGCCCGAAACAGACGAGCTCGGCGTGCGAATGTGGCCTGGCCCGAAGTTATATGGGCCTGGGGAAACCCCCGAAGGCAGCGACGTCGTCGATCGGTTGGCATCGGCACGCAGAGAAAGAGGAGGCGGACGTCTGGGGCCATGAGCGTATGCCGCCTTGCTGGCCCCGTACGTCGTTCTCTGTCACGGCCGTAAGCTCACGTCCCGCGGCGAGAGCAGCCTTTGCCCACCTGAGAGACCCGATTAAGCTCCCCCGTCCTGCTATAATCGACACCCCCGTTCTCGGCCATGGGCTGCGAGGGGGTGCGGATCCCTGGACGCTTCAGCCGCGTCGGATAGGGGAACGGAGACTGAGAACGCCGCAGGCTGCCGTAGCCGCCGCTCGACTGGCTCTGAAGCGTGCCCGAGGATTTCTGAGAGGGAATGCGTTGGGAGCTGCATGTCGTCAACGAGTAGGATCGGTGGCCGTCTTCTGCAGTGGGAGAAGTCGATGATGGCCCGTACTGTTGGTTGTTGTCCGACCCGTACAGCGAAATGATCTCCGAAGTGGTGTCCCGGTATGTGCGGAGACATTTGCGCTCGTCCTGGCCGCGGCCGTTCTCGTACATCCTGGCCGGCGGCCCAAGAGGCATGTCGGCATTGGCAACATTGGGCCGTGAGCGCGGTGGCTGATGATAGCCAGGTGGGGGCATGCCACCCCTAATTGTGAAGAGGCCGATATCTCCCGTCTCTGTCGTCTTCTTGAGCATACTCTCCAGCGGCCCCGGAGAGCGCAGAAGCGCAGCATTTTCGTTGACGCTACGCAGCGGCATTCGCTGTGATGCAGGCTTGGCTGTCATTGTGCCCGAAGCGAGCCGGCCATGGGCTCTGTGGGCGTCCTTGTAAGCGTTGTGAAGGGAGCCGTGGCTGGCAGACCTCTGCCGAGTGTGAGCCGCGTTCATCATGGCTTTGACGCGGAGGATTCCCCGTCCACCAGATCAATGAAGTCAATAAAGGGGGTTAATAAGATGGAAGGAAACTAATACGATGACGATCCGCAGAGAAGGCTGGTGAGAAGTGTCACAAGACAAAGGAGACGTGAGCACACGGCCAAGGCGACGATGCGTCAGAGTGCAAGCCAGCTGGGAAGAAAATTTGTCGGCCAGCAGGAGGGAGCTTGCGGGCATCACGGAGGCTCGGGTGGCCAGACGGAGATGTGGCGAGGGGGATGCCAGGGAGGTATGCCGGAGACGGCATGACAGGCGAGGCATGATTGCCTTGCGAGACGGCCACGGCATGAACAGGACAGCACGATGGAAGAGGGCAGCCCTTGAGACGGAGGTGCAACCACGGCGAGGGGAGACCTGAAGACTGAAGCCATGTCGTCTTGAGTTGCTGTACTCGGCTAAGGCGGGAGCGTTGGAAGCGAGCGGACAAGAGAAGGCCGCACCGCGCCTACCAGGGCCGAAGCCGATGGAAGCTACCTGCCAACACAGTTTCTCAGTTATGAGCAAACGAAGTCAAAGCCCATCTTACGTTACGACGATGCAGCGGCCGGGGTGACGTCTGTGTGCGTGATTCGATATTTAACAGCGTCTGCCCTATAAGGGACAGAAGCAGTTGGCAGGACGACGACGCAGACCACAACAGGCACCGGTAGAGAAGACAGATTTCTGGAAGCACAGACGCTCCGTCGGCAAAAGGCCACGCGACCTCCACGGCTGCAGAATCGACCGGGCAGTGCTTTGCCCTGAACAAGCTCGAGGCTAGCGGCGAGTGCCATGCGAGCCCCTCTCAGATTTGGTGGCCTGGCGGGCGCGGAGGAGTGGAGGGAGCTCGTCTAGCGGCTTCCGGGCGAGAGGGACAAAGGCCTGTTCCCTTTCTTTGGCTTGTGCTTGTGCTGCAAGGCTCGACACAATCCTGGCATGGCGATGGGCGCGCTCATCGTGGATAAGGTGCTGGATCAGCTTTTCTCCGGCTTGTAGAAGGCCCCCCCCCGCAGTTGCCTAGCCGAGACTCCCCGGCGCGGGGTAACATCGCATCCGGCATCTCGACTGCCGCATCGGGTAACCAAGGTGATGGGTACGTCTCTCTTAGCATGGGTCAGCCCGACGGCCCGTCGTCCGTCCATCTGCCGCGCGGGAAAGTGTGGTAGGCTGGCTATCGTCGACGCACTGTGCCGTCCACGCCTATGTACAGTCACGTCACATGCCTGCCGGCCAATGGAAGACACTTGCGCATGTGCGAATATGCACGTAAATATACTACTCCTATGAATTTTGATAGATACATATGTAAATATCCAATCCGAAGTTGACACCTTTTCACCGTATGCATGCGTATCGGGGGCACACACGACAAACGCCTCGTCTCGTCTCATCGTCATCAACCACGCCCTCGAACCTACCCAATAAACATGCGCTGCACCTAAGCCTCTCTCGATTCGAGCATGCTTCTGGCTTACAGCAGAGCGGACAACTCTAATCACTGGCCTTAGCAGGCTCAGCTGGTAGTCTCCATGCTAAGCCCCGTGCCGCCCTGCTAGTCCGACAGCGGACCATCGCGGTGACGACGACTGTCTCTCTCTCTTTTTATTTTTATTTTTATGCCGTTACGGAATCTCCCTCAACTAGCAAGATGACTTCCCCGCGTTTAATCAAGATCACCCCCAATTCTCTCGTATCTGCCCGAGCGCCCCAACCGATGCACCTAGCCAGGGGCGCATAGCCCACGGCCGTCTGCTGGGCCAAAAGTCAGATCGTCCCCGTCTGCCTTGTACCTATTGTGCCAAACCTTGAGTTAATGACGATAGCAATGTAAGAATATGCTTGATGCACTTTACTCTTCCACGGCGGGGCCGGTCTCTCCCATGAGTCCTCGTCTAAGGGCGCTCTTTGTGTACTATAACACTATGCCTTTATCCGTCTCCTGCTTTGCTTTTCGCCCTTTCCCCCTCAGTCGTCAAGCTTTCTCGAGTGACCCTTCTTCACCTTCAGCTTCTTCTTTCTCTGCTTCTACTCTTCTTCATTTGCTTCTTCTTCTACAACTCTTACACTTCTCTACCGACTCTCACCTCTTCAGCATCCGCCCACCCCCGCCACTGTTGGCCTCGCCATCTGGGCGTCTGGCCCCCAAAGGCCTCCTCACCTATCCTCACCCGACGCTCGACTGCCTGTCCTAGCTGTCTTACACACCATCCGTCTTATCGCGCAGTCCGCCGGCTGGAGGCCACACTCGTCGTGAGCCGCTAACCAAGACCATCGTCCACCTCATACACAAACTCGCCCTCGCGCGGCGCCCTTATCATGGCGTCACGCAGGTGCGAGTTCCGCCTAAGCATGCCGGCGAACCATCGCGTCTATAGCACTGGCTTCGTGCCACAGAGCACCTCCACCTTGTCTCGCGCCTCTCGCGCCCCTCGCAGCCCCCGCTTCCATGAGGACTTTGACGCGCCCTTCTCCGAAGCCCTCCTCAACGCTTCGTGCACGACGTTTGCGAGCGACGCCAGTCACTCGTCGCAAAGCTGTCACAGTATCGATGCCAACGTTAGGCATCATTCTCCGCCCATATCGGCACACAACGTCCGACGCCCGTCGCGCAAGTTCAGCTGGCAGACGGCCGAGTCCAGCAGGCGGTCCATACTTAACGATCGGCTTCGAGACTGGGCGAAGCGGTCACTGGCCTTGGGGCGCAAGAGCAACCACGCTCCGTCCGATGACGTCGTCTTCTCTTATCTGCGCCGTCCATCTTTCAAGGGGCCTACTGATGAGCCTGTGATCTCTGTGCCGGGCGGCAGCATCAGTCACGGCAAGGGCTAGGTCGCCAGGCGTTTATTCTCAGCTTCGACGTGTAAAGATAACTCAGTGCTCCGACTGGCGGCCGAGATTCGACTGTGGTATCAACGATTGCAATTAGATTTGGGTAGGGGGAACCAGGCGTCCGGGAAGAGATGGGGTGTCTTGATGAGCGCAGTAAATAGTCATATCACAGGCCACCGCGTCTGAATTCAACCATGATACCCGAGTGAGTCGTGGCTGTTCCGCTCAGAAGACACCGCCCCCGATGATGAAGAGGCGTTGCTCCTCCTTCTTAGCCCACTGGATAATCTTGTTGGCGCCCTGCAACATGGACTCTCGCGATATGTTGGGTCCGCCTACGCAGTAGAACTCGAAGACGGACGTGACCCAGGCCAGTGACGTCGCGTCCGGGTCGGCGCAGTGCAGCACCTTGAGATGGGCGTGCTTGGCGTGCGCCGCCGCATGCAACTCGTGGTAAAGCCCTATCAGCCTCCGGCGCTTCACCAGGCCGGCGAACCAGGGCTTCAGCGATGCCATGCAGAACTGTACGTTGGCCCGCGACTTGTAGAGGAAATGGCTGATCTGGCTGCCCGGCGCCACCTGCGACACGCTGGGGCGGCCCGTCCGCGCTGCCCTCATCATGGCGGCCAGGCTGCCGTTCTTGGCAAGCTGTCGTGCGACGTCGTCGCGCATCTGCTTGAGACTGAAGAAGCTCTCGCGATCGGCGCTTATGAGCACCATCGCAATCTCCTCCGCCGCAGACCGACCCTGGCTGGCGGCCGGCGCCGCGGCCTGCTCCCCGGATACGCCCCCGAAGAAGCTGACGTACATGTAGAGGTAGCCTTGGTTATTGAACGCCGGCAGGCAGATGGGTATCCAATTCTCGCCGCCACCGCCCTTGATTCCGTCCGACTCGAAGAGCATGTTGAAGATGAGCTGTAGGTCGCTGGGGTGCAGTGAATGGCGCCGCGGTCGCACAACGCTGACCAACCTTCCACCGGCCACAATCAGACCGTAGAGAAGCTTGGGGGACCTCAGCTTCAGGAAGGTGTTGTTGATCGAGTGCCTCTCCGACTTGGGGAGCTTCAGGCACTCGAGCGAGCCCAGTAGCGACGAAACGGAACCCTTGGTGAAATTGTCCGCCAGCGAGGAGAGTAGTGACTCGGTGCCCTGAAGCGGCTTGCGCAGGTCTGACGAGGGCCGGTTGAGGAAGATGTTGGTGAGCGTTGGCAAGGTCAGCGTCGACAGAATCTGCATGTAGAGTGCATCGAGCTGCGACCGTAACTGCGAGTCGCTTTCCCCTAGCTTGCTGACGGCGACTAGGTAGAGCGAGCCCTGCGTGGACACGACGAAGCGAGTGTCCCCGGCAGTGAAGCCTCGCAGAGGGTTCTGGGCACCCTCGTAGAAGGATATGATGGTCTGCACGACGCCAATGGACGAGTTGATGAGGTTCAAGTCGCCGTGTCGACTCCACACGGGCTTTCCCGCAGACGAAAGAATCATGTAGTGCTTGAGCTTCGAATTCCACAGGGCCAGCCGGTCATCATCGGTATACTGCGCGTCGTCGTCGTCGGGTAGCGGCTCGAACTCGTCTTGGAAGTGGGCGAGACGGTCATGGATGCGAGCCGGACCGGCCTCGAAAGGCCCGACCGAGGACGCCTGTGCGTGAAGCATGGACCAAGCCGGGCTTCTCCGGTTGAGGCCGCCCGTAAGGAGACTGGCAATGTCTGCGGCCGGCCGCATGGTTGGCACGAAGCTCGTGACGCTAGCGGCGTCGTCTCCCTCGCCGTGGCTGGGAGAGACATGGTCGCTGTTGCCGGGAGACGAAGAGGACCGGGGTCCGGTGCCAGAAAAGGTGCCACGAGAGCCATCGGGAAAGGAGAGCGTCTGAATTTCGACGGGCGTCACGGCGGTTGTGGCTGATGCCGTGGGCGCGCCGCCGGGCCGGGGCGGCAGCGGCGGCGGCGGCGGCGGCGGCTGCTCGTTGCTGGGCGTCTCGGTCTCGTGGCCCATGATGGATGATGGCAAGACGAGGGTCGCATTTCAGCTCGACCGGATGGGTTTTGGGAAGACGTCGAAGAGGCTCTGCTAATGAGGCGTCCACGCCCGGGGGGAGAGACGCTTTAGGGAGGCAACCCAGAGAGGCGGGATGACACGGTACCTGCAGATACCTTATGTGGCTGACGAATGATGAGTCTCATACTGGCTCAGCCACCAATGAGAGAGGCCATAGCTGCTCCTTGACCCTGGCCCGCTGCGGCTGATAGCCTGTAACCTGCTGCAGATCGCCGCAAACTCGGTACCTGGTTATACCTCGGACGAACGCCTTACGAGACGAAGAACTGCGCGCCTCGGCTGAAACGTAGCCTCATGGACTCCGTCGTCGGATGAGCCTCACTCGAGCGATATGCTCCGACAAAAGCCCACGCCTTCTCCGCGGCCATGGCGCTTGAACAGGCTTCCGGCGTCTACTCGGCGTCTCCCGAAAGCTCTGGACGCGAATCGCCAGTCCCCCGAGGCTGGAGGAACCAAGGTGCGCGCGCACCTCCGTCTCTGCCTCGCAGGGCGCCGTCTGTCTGACCAGAAGCTCCAGACGAGCTTCCGATCAAGGACAAGGCGTATCGCAAGTATGCCTCGGCCGTCGAAAAAGTCCTTTCACAGTTCGAGACGGCCTTGGAGGAGTGGGCCGACTACATCTCCTTTCTAAACAGGCTGCTCAAGGTATAACGGCTGCTCCAAGTCAAGCGCTCGCGCTCATCACCCTCGACAGTCCCTACAGGCCCGGCCCGCGTCCATCACTACGATACCGGCCAAGGCCATCGTCGCCAAGCGTCTGTCTCAGTGCCTCAACCCCGCCCTGCCGTCGGGCGTTCATCAAAAGGCCCTCGAGGTCTATAGCTACGTCTTTTCCGTTATTGGAAAAGAAGGCTTGTCACGACATCTATCTCTCTACCTACCGGGTCTGGCACCGACACTCTCCTTCGCCTCGCTCTCCGTCCGAGCGCCTTTCCTCGACCTCCTAGAGACGCATGTCCTTCGGGCCGATCCGCGCTCTCTCCGGCCGGCCATCAAGTCCATCATATTAGCGTTGCTTCCGGGCCTGGAAGATGAGACGAGCGAGGACTTCGATCGCACCCTGAGTCTCGTCACGAGTTTCAAGAAAGCCATCAGGCCCCCGGAGAGCGAACAGATTGATCAACACCACTCCTCCGGAGATTCCTTCTTCTGGCAATGCTTTTTCTTGGCTTCAATCACAGGCCACAGCCGTCGCTCCGGAGCGTTGGCATATTTGAACCATAATCTACCTGTTTTGGCCCCCGTTTCATCCAGCAGCCCTCCCGTTGCCACCTCTCAAGAAGATGATGCAGATGAGAGCTGCAAGACGGCACTCGTTGTGACCTCCCCCGAGCCGGGACTTTTGGTACGGTGCTTTGCCAGCGGTTTGGCAGATGATCAGCTATTAATCCAGCGGGGCTTTCTCGATCTCTTGGTGTCCCATCTACCCCTGAATTCGAGCGTGCTGCAGTCCCGCGTAAAGTCTGCCGACCTCAAGCTACTTGTCGAGGCCGCGGCCGGTGTGGTAACGCGGCGGGACATGAGTTTGAACAGGCGGCTATGGGCATGGCTGCTTGGTCCGGAGCCAACCGGTAACGAAGGGGAGAGCGTCGGCGACCCGACGACGCCCTCGCGCGAGCAGCAGCAGCCGTCCCTATCGCCCAGGACCAACTATTTTGAAGAATTCGGGCTGCAGCCGCTGACGAGAGCCTTGCTGGATATGATTAGGGGAGCTTCCAGCGGCACCGCTACCGAACGAGCTCGGCCGTACCGGATATGTCTCTCTCTGATGGACAAGTGGGAGATTGGGGGGCTGGTTGTTCCCGAAGTCTTTTTGCCTGTCGTGGAGAGCGTCCGGCAGTACCACAGCCGGGCGCCGGCCAAGGCTGACTTCGCCGAGGTTTTGCGCAGTGCCAGCGTATTCTTCGACGGCATCGAGAGCGGCCTCATCTTCAGCGAGATGTTCCGGCTACTGGCTCAGGCTCTCGGCGTCGAAAGTATCAGCATGGGCGAGCGAATGGACAAAATCTCTCTCGTCGGTTTCATCGTCGCAAACTTCAACGTCCGCGAAGAGGAGATGGTCACAATCCACGGTCCTCTCACCTGCCTGGCTGCCCTATCCATGTTGGAGCATCTCCAAGCTCGCGCGGCCAAGTCTGGCCTGGCTGGCGCGGAAGTCGTCAAGCTTTCGGAGCAGGCTTTGAACGTCATTGTGTCGTTGGTAGAACTGGTGCCGGATCGGGCGTTTCCAGCCGCCCGACCAGAAGCCGTGACCTCTTCATTCGCCTCCAACGCGGATATAGTGAAGAGAGTCAGAGCATTCTATCTGGATCACCATGGCAACCTCGACTCCTCACCGCCACCGATTGAAGCCATCGAATGCGGAGAGTTGTTGCTGCAGAAGGCTGTCAAATACACCGGCGACAACGACGACGACTTGGGGTCCAACGAGGACCTGGGCTTGCGCGTTCGCATCTACACCCTCATGCTGCTCAAGACGCCGACAAGTTACAAGTTGGACGTGGAAAGATCAATGTCGCATTTGAAGGCACAGTTACAACAGACGTGCCCCCTACCCTTCTCCCACCTGTCGTCCGTCCTACACCTTGCCACGCAGCTCTACTCGGCCGACAGAATCGACGCGACGCAGCTGTCGGAGATGGTGGGCCCTCTGGTCTATCACGCGTGGTCCTACCTGGCAGCGTCCGATCCGAAATATCATGTAGAGACGGTTCGTTGCTTGTGGCAACTGCAGACGGCCCTCACGCCGTGGAATCGT
Organism: Ophiocordyceps unilateralis; assembly: GCA_001272575.2. Lineage (NCBI taxonomy): Eukaryota > Fungi > Ascomycota > Sordariomycetes > Hypocreales > Ophiocordycipitaceae > Ophiocordyceps > Ophiocordyceps unilateralis. Next base: position 3,865 of record LAZP02000349.1, on the reverse strand, counting down.
GAGATCGAAGCCGCCCTGTGCGGAATCCTGCTAGACTGCCAGTCGAGGTTTGCTGAAGCTGCGCGCACCTTTGGCGTGCTCTGGTCGCATACGCTGCAAGACACGGCAGGCGACCGGCGAGGGCCCAGGACGCCTATGCAGGAGTATCGACCAACGCTCAGACTTTCCGGCATGGAACACTACCCAGTCATGCTGACCCAACCCCTTTTCCTCGTCTTGGACGCGTTGCTTGACGAGCGGACGCAAGCCTACATAGTGGTCAAGTCCTGGCTCAACAACACCATCGGAATAGACAGGTAAGGTGGCCGGCCCTCGTGTGTCCGGGCTGCTCCTTGCTGACGGGGCCCAGACTCTTTCTCCTCTTCGTCACCAAGCTATCCGAGATGTCTTTCCTCTCTTTCATAGCGAGCGACGGCAGCAAGACTGGTGCGGATCCGATCATGTTCAGTCGAGACGATGACTTGGATCTATGTCTGTACTACTTGCGCGCTCTTCGCCTCGTTCTTCGCTGTACCGGCGACGCTCCTCGCTCCGTTCTCGCCTCCAGATATCTCTTCTTCGGCGGCGGACAAACGCAGATACGCGGTTTGTTTTTCCCTTTACCGCGCTGGCCGGTACGCGCGGCTAACGATGGTGTGTAGGTAGCGCTGAGGAGGGCGAGATGACGCTCCAGGACTACTTTATACGCGTATGCGCTGAATGCGTAACGGGGGAGGTGGTGTCCGGCGCCGACCAGGAGTTGGTCGAGCAGATCTCTCAGCTGCGTCGATACGCCTTGATTATCCTTGACGAGTTTTTATCGAGCCGCCACGGCCTTTCGATCGTTCCGCATCAACTCGACAAGATCTTAATGGATAGGCTTGCCAAATCCATTGACACGCCGGATCCATATCTTCAAGTTTTGCTGCTGGACGTCATTCTCGATACCCTCAAGCTACAGGAGACGACGCAGGGGGGGCGGCCGACCACTGCCACATCGGAGAGGATGTCTTCCATGACGGATCGCGCTCGTGCCGGTCGGACGTCAACTTCCATGAGCGAAAGCTCCCCGGCCGGGCCGCAAATGCCGCCTCAGCTTCTGAAATGTCTGCAGGCCGGGCTCAGCTGCCCCAGCAGCCACTCTGTGTTGGACAGCTGGATATCTTTCCTGGGGGACTGTCTGCCATTCTTCTCCCACTCCATCTTTCAGGTGCTGGTTCCGCTCGTGGAGACGCTCTGCAGGCAGATAGGGGCAACGCTGTCGAATCTTCGCAACACATTCCAGGCGGGGCCGCAGCCGTCCCGCAGCGGCGCGGGGGGCGCGCCCGAGTCGGCTCTCTTCTACCTCCTCAATGGATTGGAGCGTGTCCTGGCCCTGGCGCATGACCAGCTGCTCACGGAGGAAACGCGAGCGCGGCTGTTGAAGGGGCCGGAGCAGACTCAGTCTCTGTTGGGAAGCATGGTATCGGGCGTGTTCCAGTCGGAAAGCGCTCAGTCACGAAGCGCCACGGCCAACGATCGACTGACGGTCCACCTGGCGTTCCAGGACACGATGCGAACGTGCTACAAGATCTGGTCGTGGGGCCAGGGAGAGGAAGGCAGGAAGCAGGAGCCTAGCTCGTTGGCATCCTTCAACTACACGTCACTGCGGATGAGGAACCGAGCGCGACGACTGCTGGAGCACCTGTTCGCGGCCGAGACGCTCGAGTGTCTGGAGACGGTGATTGGCATCTGGCGCTCTGCCGCCGGTTCGGCCGAGGGCGGCCAGGTCTTGAACTTTCTGTCGGCTCTGGACGCCTGTCGGCCGAGGCACTGCGTCCCGGCTCTCTTCAACTCCATCTACAGCCGGACCAACCCCGGTGCGTTGGACCCGTCGCGGAAGTCGGCCATGACCATTTCTCTGCAAGACTTGGATCTCGTCGTCTTCCTGGTCGAATACGCGCGCTCCCTGGAGGACGATGCGATGGATGAGATCTGGGCCGACTGCATGACTTTCCTGCGAGACCTGCTGGGGAACCCGTTTCCGCACCGGCGAACGCTGCCGAGCCTGCTCGAGTTCGCCGGCATATTGGGAGAGAAGGTGGACAAGACCAACTTTGGGGAGCAGCGAAGGATGCGTCGCGAGCTGAGCGTCAGTCGATCGATTCCCGCCTGTTTTGTTACGTACGTGGCTGACAAGGAAGCAGGATTTATTCCTTCGCCTGCTCGCCGCACTCTTCACCACACGTCCCATGACGTTTGCCGAGCCCAACGGTCCGGCGGCGGAGAGGTCGACCGGCAGCAACCGGCGACGCACACTGAGCAGCGGCGGCGGCGGCGGCGACGGATCCGACCATGTTGTGCGCGTGCTGGCATCGATAGTCCCCAAGCTACCGCAGATCCTGCTAGAAAACGACCGGGTGGTATCGGCGGCGACGACGATATCGACCAACGTCATCGGACCGGCACTGCGATCCCGAGCATTTCCGGACACCTTTTCTCCCGACCTGATCCGGCTCCTGCTCGAGCTATCGCGGCTTCACAACGGACAGAAGGCGTGGAAGAAGGACGTGGGCGAGGCCTTCAACGACGGCAGATTCTTCGGCACGAGGCCCGAGGTGGTCGAGGCCGACTGGCTCCCGCTGCTCCGACAGTGGGCGGTGGCGGACAAGGAGAGGATGGGGGAGATTGTCGGACGCATCAGCGCGCCTACTACGGCCGGCATCGTCTTCGGCGTCGGCGCCACCTCGGCTCGGCTCGAGGCTGACCGGAGGACGCAGCTCAACCTCCGGCGGATGGCGACTCTGGTGCTGGCTTCGGCCGACGACGGCTTCGTGGCCGATCTGCCCGTCGTCTTGGACAAGCTGGTGGAGCTACTGGCGGCGACGCCCACGTCGTCTCCCTCTTCGACGACGCGGGCCGACGTCTTCCAGGTGGTGAGGGCGCTGGTGCTCAAGACGAATCCAGTGCACCTGGCAGCGCTTTGGCCCGTCGTCAACGGCGAGATGCACGCGGCCATGTCGTCGGTCGTCGACGCTCCCGACGACCACAGCATGGCGAGCGAGACGTACGCGCCGTCGGCCGTAGTCGAGGCCTGCAAGCTGCTAGACGTGCTGGTTTGCGTCGCTCCCGACGACTTTCAGCTGCACGAATGGCTCTTCGTCACCGACACCATCGACGCCGTCTACCGGCCCTCGGCGTACCGGCCCGTCGCCCTCGTCGACGAGCTGGCCGACGAGCTGGGTGGGGTGGGCGGCGGAGGAGGAGGAGGCGAGGCGGCCACGACGACGACGGTATCTTGGGGGGGCCAAGACGACGACGTGGATGCCGGTCCCCGCCGGCCGCTGCTGCTGCCGCTTGCCGGAGGCGACGTTCCGGAGCGCAAGGATGATCTGGTGGCGACGGTGCTGAGGCCGTTCTTCGCACAGCTCACCATCTTTGCCTTTGAGTCGACGTACGCCATGGGGGTGCTGGATCGGGAGGCTTGTATTGGCGGCCTGTTGAGGGATCTGTTTGACGAGCGTTCCATGGTGAGGGCCATGTGAGGAGGGTGGCCGGTGTTGATGAAGATGTGCCTACCTGCCTACCTACCTGCCTAGACCTACCTAGATAATCAATCAGAGTCTTCCCTTGCCCCTAAACCATTACCACGCGTTGAATAAAAGCTTGGACTCGTACTGTCTGTCATACTGTTTGTCTGTCATTCTGTCTGTCTGTTATACTGTGTCTGTCTGTCTATCTGTTATTCTGTTATTCTGTCATTCTGTTATTCTATCTATCTGTTATACTATGTCTATCTATTATTCTATCATTCTATTATTCTATTATTCTATTATTCCGTTATTCCGTTATTCTGTCTATCTGTTATACTGTGTCTGTCTGTTTATCTGTTATTCTGTTATTCTGT
>LAZP02000348.1:0-13687 GCA_001272575.2 Ophiocordyceps unilateralis | reverse complement strand
GAAAGAAAAAAAAAAAAGGGCTAAAGATGACGGTTTGTGGTGATTTTTTCTTCGTGGTGGGGGCCAAGCTTGGGATGGCAAGCAGTTTGGGCACGGAGGTTGGGATGACAAGCCCCGGCCCAGGGCGCTGGATCGAGTGAGCTGACAGCGGCAGCTACACGCTCTGAGCAGTTGAAGCCCGGCGTGAGCACTGTACGGGAGGTGTACGTGTACGGCTGGCTGGTGCTGGGAGAGACCGGCCGAAGCCCACTGCGGCCCAGGACCAGGTTGTTCTTTTCTCCCTTTCCCCCCTCATCGGGGCCAGCCTATTACACGCAGGAATGTAGTAGAAGCAGGGGGGCTTGCCTTGCTTCAAGGGAAGCGCTTCAGTTTTTCCTGTTTTTTTTTTTTCTTTCTTTCTTTCTCTCCCTTGCTGGTCTGCACTGTATTCGTCCTGTCTGCTCCCTCCGGAAAAGCCATCACACGCGCGTCCCTGCATGCTGAGATGCAGCTGTCCTTCCGTCGACGCAATTCTCTGCTCGCCGCCCTGTTCGCTAGTCGAGCTGTCGTTGCCCATGCCATACATAGATCCATTCCATACATACATGATGATAGCATCCCATGGAATCCATGTTTGTACAGGCATGTGTAATCCGCTCATTCAATCCTGGTCCGAGCTCTCACACAGTGGTCTCACCTCTCCGAGACACGAGATGGAGGCCACATGCTGCCTCATCGAACGGACGGCGGGCAAATAAGAGACAGCCGATTGGCGCTTCAGTAACCATCGGACACCGCCGGCATCCAACGGCGACGCCTTACGCAACAAGGCTAGCCATCTGTCGCGAAGCTTCACCTTCACTCAACGAGCCTCTAAGCGGCATCGAGAGAGAAAAGACGGCTTTGCCCTCCGCTCCGGATCACCTGAAACAGCCGTGCATCAAGCGTCGGCCATGCCGTGGCTCCGTCCAATACCGCCCGCCCTGCCATTCCGGCCTTGGCGATTTGGTCGTCTCATGTCGGCTTGTTCATGCACCACCTGGCCTGAGCGTTGCCAAATGAAGCTCATTGCCTATCCAACCTTGCCGTTCCAGCGTGGCGGATTGTGTGTGTGTGTATGTGTGTGTGTGCTTGTGCGTGTGTGCGTGTGTGTGCGCGATTGCAGACCGCTCGAGGCCTCCTTCATCTCATCTCACCTCATTCCCCCCTTTCTTTTCCCTTCCATGTCCGCCAGCAAGCGGGCACAGGCGACGGTGACGCAAGGCGCGATACCCACGTGCATGTGGCCACGAGGCGCCTTCCCCTGTCGCTATCCGCTATAGGTATGTAACGGTGACAGACTTAATTTTGCATCTTTACAATGGCCCATGCCTGCGCAGGCCAATTATAACGGCGTCGATTAGCCAGCCCCTTGAATCCCGACCTGAAAGTGGACGACTTCAGCCTCAGCTTGCTACATACCTAGCTGCTTGACCATACATACATCACGAGAAAGAAAGGAAGAAAGAAAGAAACGTCCGTGCAGTCGGATAGTCCTTGCCTTGGTTCCAAATAGTAGTCCTCGTGGTGACGGATAGTGTCGACTTATAATACCCGCCTTTTTTATTTCGCCGGCGTCCCCGAGGGCGGAGGTGGGGAACTCTCCGGCAGCAATATATGCACAATACATACTACTAGTTTGCCTCCACCGAGAACCAGGTGGCCGATACAGTGTGAGTTGTGGGAATGTCTTCGTGCGGCCGGATCCCGAGGGCTGCGTAGGTATTCAACTCTCCTGTCGACGACATCATCTGACAGAAGGCTCTGCCTGCAGTCATCAACGCGACCCCCTTCGAGAAGCCTTCTATCCATCAGCAACGCGCGGCTAGCCAAGACATCGATAGATCAAACTAAGTTCGTGGATTGGCCGATAAGTCCGCACCGCATTTACCCCCACCACCCCCCGACTAAACCCCATTGACCATTTAGCGGTGTCAATTTGCTGAAGATGTGCTTTCCCCTCTTATAAGCGCGCCAATAGTATCCAAACACTGTGCGAATATACTTGGCACGTCCAAATAAATATCTACTGAGCCTAAGCCCGACCGGCCTTCGTAGCCAAGAGACGGGACCCCGAACGGTTGTGTGCACAGCCACATGCAGCTGTTGCTTGTTGGTTAGTGTCCCGTATAGGCTATAGCCTATAGCATGATTTATAACAGCACCTCGTCATTTATTGTTCCGTCAGGCCACGATCGTCTTCCGCCGGCAATCCGCCACGCTGCCGTCGAGTTCCACCATCGAACAGCACGGACGGACGATCGTCTGATGATGATGACGATCAGTCAGCTCAGCAGCGAGAGCCGTCCGTTCCATCCGTCCGTCCGTCCGTGATGCTCATAAGCTGACTCATTCCGAAGGCTGAATCTCCGTACCTGCCTGGTTGTTAGACACTGTGGTGACCTCTCGGGTCCGGGCTTCGGAGCAACTCCAGCCCGGCGCCGGCCGGCGTCAAACCGAAATCCGGTCCGGAAGGCAAGTTGTCGACTAATTCTTCTCACGCCGTCGTCATTCAAAAGCCTCATGACATTCATCATAGTCTCGACGCCGCCCTCAGAACGTACGTAGCCGCCGACGACGACGATGACCAGGATGACGCCCCGACAACCAAGCTGAACCTGCTGAACCTGTAAGAGATTGGCCACATTCATCCCTGTTCTGCTCGACTCGCCCAGGCTCACGACAACATCAACAACGCTATCCATGCCAATTGTGAGTCGTACGACCGACACCGCGTGTGTAGCGCCCGCCACCCCCCTCTTCCCCCCATTAGCCTACTTGGGAAACAGATGATGCCTGAGCTTCGTCGCATCAGAAACCTTTGACCCGGATTGCTTCTCCCTCCCCGCCCGTGTTTCCAATTTGATGCGGCAATCCCCGCCTTGGGAAAGGGAAACTGGAGACTTTTGACTGATAGGGCTAATCCGAGGAGCGCCCCCGTCCTCTACGTGACACATGACGATGCATGGGGCCAAACCTGGCTATCGGAAAGAAAGGGGTCGTTTTTCATGCGTCGCTGTTTCTCGGCCAGGTTCAGCGGCTGAGAGACGCCGAGCACGTCGGTTATTGAGACGAAGCGCGGCAAGCCAAAACAAAAAAAAAGAAGAGAGGGAGAGAGAGAGAGGGGGGGGGGGAGGGGGGATGATCTTGCTCAGCCGCCACCGTCGGCTGCCCCCTTTTTTGTTCCTTCCTCCGTCGGGCGCAATAACATTGATTGGTAGGCTACGCACGGACTGTGTGCTTTCCGTCCATCCGGAGCTGGGCTTAGCAGGCTGCTGTATAGCCTCATCGGCACCGGACGTCTCGAGAAATCGGGTCCTATCGTCCGGGAAGAGGGGAGAGGGGGGGGGGGATCATAGCTGCCATCTGCCGTGAACCGTTCTGACCAATCCCATCTCTTCAAGGGCATGCATCCACACGTCCCAACTTCCCGAGTCCACCGCTATTGAATGTGTGTATATATATGCACGTACCTTCTGGCGAGACAGGATGACGGTCCAGGGGACGATGCCCAGTGCCGACATTTCGCTGACCCGCCACCGTCAATAAATGAATCGTGGTCCCCCTACGACTTCATGTATATTAGAAGACCTATAGTGCTGTACTGTGCGGACCGTGGAGCCGGCATCAGGAGCCGGTCTCATAGATGCATAGTTCACAAGCGAATGGCACGGTAAACTGCCAGAGACAAAGAACAAGGGGTCTCGCCAGAAATGAGTCCAATTCTGTCGTCCCTGGTCGATGTGGTTGTCATATTGCCGTAGATGACCAGTCCGCACCAAGCTCAGGGGTTGCGTCCCCTTTTCTCTCCAGCAAGTAGCCGTTGCCCGGAGTTTTTTGCGTCAAAGCTTCTCTCCACTCGTCCGCCGTCGTGCCCGTCAAGACGGAGGATGGGTATAGTATGTACATACAGAATGCGTCCATACTAACCATGACCTTGACTCGTGACTCGGAGTGCCCTCAGATCCAAGTGTGCCCTACTTCTTGGAGAAGAGGCCGTACTCCCTTTCAGGCTTCCTGTTCCTCCTGAGCAACCGTTCTCTGGCGCTCAACGAGTTCTTCCCTGCCTTTGGCATGAACCTCTGATCTACCTTGGCGGCCACGCGGAACACCGTAGATTTAACCACTTTGTCGCGTGGCGCTTTGTCCAGCCGCGTGAGCCTGCTCTCGACATCCGCGATATTTCGCTTTCGAGGCGGCTCGAAGCTGTTGGTGGTCGGCCTCCGTGCTTGAACTTGCTCTTCGTCCTCGCTAGATGAGTCGTCGAGGAGCTCGGCGGGGAGGATGTCCGGGATCACCAATTTCTCAGATCGCCTTCTCTTGCCGGTGTCGGTCGGAATCTTGCCTGACGAAGGATGCTGGCCATCCTCTTGCGGCGGGACAACGGCTGCAGCCAATGCATCGTGACCTGTCCGCTTGCGCTCTTCTGCTTGTTTCTTGAGGAGAGAGTCGCGCTTTTGACGCTTTCGCTTCTCTGCCGCCGCTTGTCTGACAGAGGATTGAATCAGTAACAGTAAGACCAAGGACCTCGTGCCGAGGTGAAGCGACGTACTTTCTGGCGGCCGTCTGAGCGGCCTGCTCAGACTTTTTCAAATCCGTCGCCACCTGCGCCGTCGAGACAGCTTCAGGGGCAGCGTCGTCGTCTTCGCTGTCGTTGCTCGCTTCCTTGTCGACTTTGCTGGGCGCAGGCGTAGGCGCAGCAACTGATTCCACGTTCTGTTCTGCTTGGCCGTCGTCAAACGTGACCAGCGTGCCCTTTTTTATTGTCCCTGCGGGCGGAAGCTCGTCGGCCTTTGCGCGCATGGGAAGCTTCTGCCTCTTGGACGTCGTGGCAGCGGCCGCCTTTTCCGTCGCCAACTCCTGGCCGGCCTTTCTCTTCCGAAGCTGAGCCATCCTGATATACGGGCGCGGCGCGATGGACAGCTTGGAGTGAGAGTTTCCTTCGGCTTTCCTTTGATGATCTCTTTAAAGTCGTCGGTCTATGATACCTAGACAGACGGTGGTGGTTGGGCGACAAATTGTTGCAGTGGGGTCGACATCTCGGTGAGCAGACTTCACCGCTCCCCACGTGACTTTTGACTGCAGCATCATCTCTTTCCGTCACCGTCACCGAATGCTAGCCGACAACAAACCACTGCCACCAAAAGGCTGCTTCCGAGAGTCAGTCAGGGAGATGAAAGGCCGCTATTCTCTGACGGCCCGTCGTCTCTCACCGAGGCTCATGGTGCCGGCAATTGCCCGTCAATCCGCCCCGTTATCTAGCCAGGCATCTCCAGAGCGTTCAGCCATGTCCCTCGGCAAAGTCTCTCCTGCGCACTTTGAGAAAGTCATCGCCATGGAAAAGGATTCATTTAGTCGCTTGACGCCCCAGCAGTACTATACCTGCGCTGAGAAGTTCGTTGGGCTTCTCAAGCTAGGCCGCGTTCCTCCTACCATTAGTGGTAGGCATCACGTCTTGCTGTTGGTCACGTCCCATTTACATACGAGTATGCAGACAGTTCGCTTCCTCCCGAAGTATTGCATGAAATTGGCTGCATCCTACGTTTTCTTTCCAAATACACCGGGTTATCCGTACCTCTGTGGGCGTGTGCCTCCAACATGGGGTTCGTTCCATCTACCATATCCCTGGCGATGCAGCTCGTCCGCGGAGGAACTTTCGGAAAACACAAAGCTTTTCAGATGATTGAGGCTCGCTTCAAAAAGCTGGTGATAGAGGGCAAGGACCCAAACGCAATGACGGTCGACGGCCAGCTGCTCTTCACACAAACCAGATTTACCTTGGCGGCAGCCATGCTCGCAAAGGCGCTTAGAGTCGGCTCCTCGGACTTTGAGTTGAAACCAAGCTGCCAGCTGTATCTCGCAAAAACCTACTTAAAGCTGGGCAGGGATGTAGTGGCGATGGACCTATTCGACCAGCTGGCCAAGATTGGTGTGACCGAGGCCCACGCCGAGTTAGGAAGGTGGTTGATGACGACGGACCCGAACAGGGCGCGGCAGCATCTGTACGAGGCGGCACGCGGCCAGCCAGAGCTGTACAAGGATCTGTTCACCATATCTATGAAGGAAGCTGCCTCGGCCAGCGGCAAACGCAACGAGGATCTTTTGCGATGGGCCTTGGAGTGGTGGAGGCTGGCAGATCGCCGTGTGGAATTTTGACTCGACAATCGCCGACTACGCGAACCTATTGCCTAACAACTCCAATATGCCTGCCCTCGAGGCCAGACGACATGTCGTTGAGAATACAAAGTGTCTGCACGGCACGACCAGCTACGGCATCCCATCATATTGGGGACTACTTCTTCTGTTTCTTCGTCGTCGTGTCGGTGCTGACTTTCCTCTGTCGCTTATCGCCGGCCGATGCCCCTTGATCAGCGTCGTCAGCGTGCTCACCGTCGTCACTGTCAAACTCGCCCCGGACCTCGGCCTCCCCCGGCGAGGGGAACAGTTCCCGCCAACCGTCGTCGAGTACCCGCCCGTCAGTACCATGCAAACCCACGTCGTATGCCTTCTTCATGGCGCTGATGCAGACGTTGCGGCGGTCTGAGAAGTCGAACATGGGCTTCGGATAGGTTCCTTTTCCGCTGTCCGAAAGGCCGTCGCCCGTGACCCGCACGCCGGCCCTCTTCTGGTCCGGAATGGGGGCCTTCCACGGCTCATAGATGTGCCGGGCGTCGAGATCTTTCAGCTCAGGCACCCAGCGGCGGATGAAGTCGCCGTTTTTGTCCCACTTCTTGCCGAACGAGATGGGGCTATAGCAACGAAAGTATTGGGCGAAAAAGGCGGTGCACGACAGCCATTGCCAGTTGCCCGCGTTGCAGGCGGGCTCGTGGTCGAGGAGCAGCTCTTCGAAGACGTCGGCACCGCGCTCCCAGTCGACGTAACAGCCGCCTCGGGTGAGGAAGCATGCGACGGAGTGACGGCCGAGATGATGGATCCAGCCCTCCTCTCGAAGCTGTCGCATGAGAGCGTCGATCCAGGGGAAGCCGGTAACGCCGTTCTGCCAGCGCCGAAACCAGGTGTCGGCTTCCTCGGAGTCGACATGGTACTCTCCTGTCGCGAGGCCGGTGTCGGGATCGCGCTTGGACGGCAGATGCCACGGTACAAAGCGGCAGTGGGCGTTGCCAGCCGTCTGAACGAAGTTGGGACCGATGGAGGCCTGGGCGGCAAAGTACATGTCGCGGAAGAGTAGTTGACCGATGAGGCTGGCCGGAGGTGTCGATGCGCCCTTTCCGAAGGAGTCGACGACGTCTTGGACGCGCCAGTAGAACTCGCGGACGGAGAGAGCGCCGAAGTGGAGGAAGGGCGACAGCAGCGTCGTCGACTGGGGCTCGAACTGGGCCGGGCTGGTCTTGGGCTTCTCGAACGTGGCCGTGTATTTGGCGTCGTCTACAATTTCAGCCAGCCGCTGCAAGGCGAGGCTCTCACCGCCGCGATGAGGAGTGGTGGCGGGCGGGAAGCCAAGCTCCTCCATGGTCTCGATGGCAAAGTCGCCCTTGGGACCGGCGACTTGACGGTAGGCGGTGTCATGGCCGGTTCTGAATCCGGAGTTTACGTCGGGCTCGGCGCCGGGCGTATCGTGACCGAAGTCGACGGGCATCTCGCCCGGATCGGGGAGCTTCTTCGGCGCCGCAAGCGGACGCGGGACGTCTCCGACCTTGGCGCCGGCGGCCCGGAGCTGAGCCATGGACATGGTGGGCTTGCCGCCATTGTTGGCGACGACGCCGTCACTATCCCATAGCGTCCTCCCTGCGCGGACGAGGACCTTGACGCCGGCCTTGTTGGCGGCCGCTGTCACGGCCTCGTCCCTCTCCCGGCCGTAGCTGTCGGTGTCCTTTTCAAAGACCAGGTGGGTGACGTTCCAGGCGGTAAAGAGTTTGGGGAGTAGCGTCTGCGGCGCTTCTCTGAGGACGAAGAGCTTCGACGACGAGTTGAGCTTGGTGATGGACCGGGAGAGGTCGTTTTGGCAGTCCAGCCTGTCCGAGGGGGGGAAACAAAAGAGAGGCCTAGGTCAGCGAAGCAGCCCGTGCAACAAGCCCAGTGACTCACAGGAACTGCCACCGGTTTAGCCCACCTTTCTTCCGGTAGACATAGTGAGGATCCCAGGTGAAGATGGGCCAGAGCACGGCCGGCTCCAAGTCGAGAGCGGCCTTGAGAGCGGGTGAGTCGTGAAGACGTAGGTCGGTGCGGAACCAGTAGATGACCCGCGGTTTCGTCATGATGGCCTGGCCTGTCTGTGCTTCTTGTTCGTAATCTGCCGTGTTGGTGTGCCTGGCCGGTAGTTGTGCTCAACCATTTCACGGCGCATAGCGTGGTATAGGGTAGCTTGGCGATGCAGACATGCACGACGTCAGAGGCTCATTTTGCATCCCGAGGTTAGACGACGGAAAAAGGAAGAAAGTGTGAGACAGGCCAAATTACACTCACATGCATCGAGACAGATACGGTTCACATGCTCATGTCATTTTGCTGTTGTTGGCTTGGAGCGCAGAATCTACCAGACGCGATGCCTCTGTTACTCGCGTCCTGCCGTGAATTGATGAGGTGCCGCGTTAGCCAGAGGCAGAGCACTACTTACGAAAAGAGGACTATGTAAGTAGGTACTTTCAAAGATCCGGATGAACCCCCGTCGACGTTACATGGTCCGGACGCCGAGGGCCGGGATAGCCGGCGGTAGACGGCCTTGACCCGGCGCTGTGTAAATAAGGTGGGTGGTCTGCTTCCCCGCGAACGGCGGACCTGATCGAGATGGCGTTTAACGGCGGGGGAGCGGACAGAGAGAGAGACACGATCGAAAAGAGGTGATGCCGTTGTTGATGTTATTGTTTGTTTGTCTGAGTCGTTCCGGGCCCACCGAGAGAGAAGCTTTGAGATTAGCATGAATCTGGGTACGATACTGTCCGAGTCTCTGTCTCACCGGACGGGAAGTGTCTCCGATGAGATCTATCGGGGACTTGACTCTCCCCTCTCTGGGGAGGACAAAATAAAATAAAAGATGACGGATTGCGTAGGAATGGTAGATGACCATGACGATACACGAGAGTCTTTGGAGTAAGATCCACGGGTTCAAGACCAAGCAATGAGCCCACAAGGTCAGGACATGGATAATAAGTCGGAGAAAAAAAAAGGGTTGATGAAATGAGGAAGCAAGGGGGAGAAGAGAAAAGATGAGAAAGAGAGTAAATAAACAGAAAACCAACGGTGGGTAATAAGTAAGTGAACAAAAAAAAAAGCATGCAACGTTCGAGCTATAGAGAAACGCCAAATCCGAATTCGAGGACGAGCCAAGAGGCTACGGCAAAATAGTAAAAAAAAACACTAATAAATAAATTAAACAGCCGGCGCGCGCTAACCTTTGCTATTCGTCGGGGGTCTTAATGACATCGACCGAGCCAACGACGACGTCCAGCCGCAGCCACCAAATAAGAAAAAAGGAAGGCCAACGCCCCCCCCCTCCGCCTCGTCGCGAATGAGTATCCGCCGGCGCTGGTGTTTTTTTTTTCCCCCGGGTGCGCGAATCAGACGCTTGCATCGTCGGCGTGGGTCACCTATTCGCACGTACGATGTTCCTCAAACACAAATAGTCTAATCCTCTCTTTCTGCCTCCCCCTACTCGATTCTCCATACAGCCACGGGGGAGGGAAACAGCGAAGAGTGGGTTTTTGTTTTTCAATAAACACAGAAAAGAGAAACAAAAACATTGGAGCTTTTTTTTTTCCCCCACCCAGCAAAAAAACGGGAACCTGAGAAAAAAAAAAGAAAAAAAGAAATAGCCCTTCTTCCACGAAGCCCTCCAGGGATCCCCCCCGTTCTCCTCAGCGGTGGGAACTCACCATTCCGCGCCGGTTCCTTTTTTTTTTTGGTTCTTTCTTTCCCTTTCCCTCTTTTTTGTTTTTTGTTTTTACCCACCCTCTCCCCCCGGAGTTTGCTTTTCTTTGTTTATTCTCGATACGAGAGACGGTGGGAGGTTCAAGGCCGATTTCATGTTCGTTTCGTTGGTATGACACGAGGAAGGGGGGGGAAAAACTTCAACCCTCAGGGGGTTGATTCCTCCCCGGGGGTAAGAGGGAAAGGGGACCGAAAACTTTAGGAAATCAAGTTTTGAAATAAAAGAAAAATAACTGGTCGTTATTCGGGAACGGTTAGCAAGGGACAAAAAAAAAAAAAAAGGAAGATGATGTTCGATCCGGTGCGGTGGACGCTGGGTTGGATTGCCCTGTCTCACCCGCTTCCCACCCCTCATTGCGATGCTGTCACTTAGACGTTGCTCGTTTTTTTTTTTGAACTTTCTCTCGACGGCCTATGTCACTGGCTTCCTTCAAATCCGGACATGGCTTTGCCGCCTCATCAAGGCTGAAAAAGGAAGAGTTTGGGAATATTATTGAAAATATTGCGCTCCCGTTCTCTCTCAGCCAGCCAGCGAGCGAGCAACCAGCAACTCCTCCATGGCATCACACACCCCACCCCGACCTCTTGGATCAAGATCCCTGTTCCCGAATGCAAGGAATCCCCGTCCCTGCAAGACAGAAAAGCTTCCATATGTATGTGTGTATGCAGGTATTCATGTTGTATATCATATGGTCCACACCCCAAGCCAATCTGACAGCCAAACACGCGCCTCTTGACTGTCTCCTGCTGAACGCGCGCCTACTGCACTCACACAACCTTGGCTTTCTATATGAGAGCAGCTGAAAGACACGGCTCCGGTTCATGTCCCGTTACTGCATCTCTGCGTCGCCGCCACTCTCCGTTCTCAACCCCTCCTCACTCCTTTACTTCTCATTGCTTCTTGAACAGCTCCATGCCCTGATGCATTCGTTGACCCCAGATCGTTGGGAAGCCCTGTTCTGCTGCCGTCCTTCCCCACAGTCGTCCTGGGATATTCCCCCCTGATCCATCACATCGCCACCCCAGCAAAACCAGGAACTCACCAAAAAAACAAAAAAAAACATTGACCGGTAACCGGCCACGTTCTGAGCGACGCCCGCCTTTCGACGCCTGTTTCCCTGCGACTAGGTTAGCCGGCTTTGAATAGTCTTTGACGGCATTGGCCCCCTCCACCCCCCCCCGGGGAGCCACAACAGAGGCTCATAAACAACGCAACCCTCTGCCGGATTCACTCGCTTCCCTCCATCCATCGGTTCTTCAGACCATCATCAGCTCAAGCGCACCGACAAGACCGAGGCCATCGTCGTCTCCTGCCGGTGGGCTTGGGCCCGAAGCCATGGCACGCGCCACCTTGCCCGTACTTGGCAGTACGCTGGCCCTGCTCGCAACGTCAACAGTCTTGTGTCTGCAAATCATCACCGTCGTCAACACGATATCTGCGCCCCTGCGGCCCGCCACTGCGGCTGCCGCCTGCTTGCAGTTGTTTGTCCTCGCCATCCTCTGGTGGCTCGCCGTATCCCGCGTCTTGCGGAACGGTAAAACCATCTCGGCCAAGTATCCGAATCTCACACTCGGCCTCGGGCTCCTGGCCTGCGCGCTCGCCGCTGCCGTCTCCGCCGCGGCCTTGATATATCTGGGCAACGCCCGAGCCGATTTGAATGCAGCCATAGGCCAGTTTCAGGGCCGGCTGCTGGCAGGGACTTCGGTCGCCGTGGCACTCGCCACCGTCCTCCAACTCGCCTGCATCATTTGTCACTTCATGACATCTCGACAGCTCGTCCTTGGCAAGCAAGTTACCCCTGAGGCGCACGCCACCAACCCCAGAAGGCGACTGCGTCGGATCAAGTCGATCCCCTACAGCCAGACGAAAAGCGGTGACGACGAAGCGACGCAGGAGATGACGTCGTCCATCCAACCCCCATCCCCCGTCGTCACGGCGTCGCCCACGGGCATCTTCAAGTCTCCTTTTGCTCAAGCTGTCCGACCGAGTCCTTCCAAGCAAAAGTTGATTGTCAACAAGAAGCAGCGACGACCCAATTCTGCCGACTCGGACCCTCGCCGAAGTAGCGTCGAGGCATCTTCATTCGATTCGTGGGACACGTCTTCGGTGGATGCACACAACCGGCAGGTGGTGCTGGACATGTCGGGCTCTCCATCCTCCACGCCGCAGGGGCTCGAGACGATCCCCGCCAGTCCGTCGCACAGTCGAAGCTCAAGCGCGAGAAGCCCAACGGACCTCGGGCCACCGCGGTCGCTGCGGACCAGCCGGAGCTTGAGTCACAGCACGCTGAGACATCAGGAAGAGGCTCGAGTTACGCCTGCGAGCTCCGTCCACGAGCTGCACATTCACCCGCTGTTTCGATCCGATTCGCAGGAGCCGCCGCCGCTGGCGTCGCCCGGGACGAGCGTCCTGGCTTCGCCCATCGCAGGGCAGGTCATCACACGGCGCGAAAGTAGCAAGTCGCTTGGTGGGATGATACGAAGCGGCAGTGCAACGGGGGCGCAAAGCCCGCTGGCCCATCAGACTTGCTTCGAAAGCACAGAATCAATGGCAGGCGACGATTCTCGGCAGCGAGATGAGCCGGAGCCGGAGCCGAAGCCGGAGCCGGAGCCGGAAGACGAGGACGAGCGGAGGATGACGCCTCCGGTGCCGTCGTGGCTGCTTACCCAGCCAAATATCGAGAGCGTGTAGCTACCTAGTGGATGACGATGACGACCTGAACGATGACGATGATGATGACGACCCTGTCGGAAACCTACCTACCTACCTGGTACCTTCCTAGGTACCTTCAGCATGCCTGATGTCTTGTCTGACGTCTTCCTTTTGGCCGAAGTGGGACGGAAAAACGCACTTGATGCGTGTGTGCAAAATCTTGTATGTAGGAATAGGGGAAGCGTTGAATGCACAGCGAGCGATTGGCATTGTGCTCTCCAAGGCAGGCTCAACCACTGTAGCCGTCTGATGGCGACCAGTGTGAAACTGAGCGGGTGCGGTGCGGACCGGGCAAGTTTCACCGCCGGAGCATCTGCATTCAGCACGAAGAATAGGCAGCGATGCCAGCAGCTATTAACACCACCCCGTGCTAATAAGTTTTTTCCACTCCCTGCCGTTTTGCTAAAGCCACACACATCCTTCCAGGGACGCTAAGCGGCTCCCTCTGTTGCTGCGTCAGACCACGGGCCACGGGCACTACAAAGAATTTCGCCCAGCGGACCCTCCCCACTCGCCAGGCAGTAACTGAGTGATGCAAGCTCAGACTTGCCTCCAACACCGGATCCTCTACCTACCTACCTACTGTATCGTCTTACCCCATACATCATACATACTTCACCTTTTCCGTGCCAGTGACAGCCAGATAGCGAGAGCGTGCGAGAACAACGAGCCCGGAAATCGAGTCCGACGACCGACAGCTTCGTCTCGCGGCCGCGCCTTCATCCCGTCGTCATCTTCACCCCAGCTGCCGCAACCAGCGACGCCCATCATGAAGGTCACCTTTCGAGTATGTCTCTACCCACAACAATCAAAATCTATCCTTCACTTTCAATACAGACACTGACGTGGCTCAAAGGACTTGAAGCAGCAAAAGTTCACCCTCGAGGTCGAACCCACCGATCTGGTACGCCCTCCTTATCTCTCGTGCTTCTCCTTCCGTCTTGATACTAACGCAGACTAGATCTCCACTGTCAAGGAGAAGATCTCGGCCGATAAGGGCTGGGACCCCAAACACCAGAAGCTCATCTATTCTGGTCAGACAGCCCAGCTGCCCCCCCCCCCCCCCCCCAC
>LAZP02000347.1:295-19198 GCA_001272575.2 Ophiocordyceps unilateralis | reverse complement strand
GGAGGAGGGGGTTATGGCTAATGACCCATGGGCGGCGACAGGAAGAGAGATTATCAGAGGTCGGGAGCAACAGGACAAGATAAGTTAAAGTTGGCGCAGACACGGCCTGGCGCGAGACTCAATGTCATAGACGGCGGATGGAGGGGAGGAGACTCGGACCGGCGCGGGTAGATGATAGAAGGAAGAGAGTCAAAGAGAGAGAGAGAGAGAGAGAGAGGGAAAGAGGGAAAGAGGGAAAGAGGCAGAGGGAGAAAATTGCTTCGCGAGGGCTGCAGCTCGGTGGAGAGTCACTTGCGGAGAAGAGGGGAGGCTAAAATAAAATAAAAAACCCCCCCCCAAGAGTGAGGAGGGAAAAGCAGAAGAAGGGCTGCGGAAAAAAAAAAAAGAGGTCGACGGCGGGTGAAGACGGATCGACGCTTAGACAGCGTTGGCCGGACGCGGGCCCGGCAGGCCGGTTGCAGGAGCCCAGCGCTGCACCTGCCTGGCCTCGTCCACCCTCCCCTTCCCCCCCCCCAACCCCCCTCCTCAGAAGGCTGCGATGGAATACGGGCGCGCTCGTACCGGGATACCTCGTTGCCGCGGCGCCGTCCCCGCAGCCGCGGCTGTCTCGGTACCTCGAACAACCTTCAGCCCGAGTGACCTGTACCTTGAAGTAGGATACTGTACACGGCCTCGCGGCGGCTTCAGGTCGTTGCGCCGCGAGCAAGCCCCCCCCTCCCCCCCTCCCTCGGCGCCGCGGGTCGTGTGCCCCTTGAGGCGGATACCTCGTCCTGCGGCGCATACCGTCCCTGAGATGTATCCTGTACAGATTGCGCGGTACCTCGCATCGGAGGCGCCCATCTGGCACACGCAAACGATTGCCCGTCAGGCCCTGCCCACCACGCGATGAGACCTGCGGAGAAAGTACCGCATAGGCGTCGCTTCCGTGGGCATATACCGACGAGCCAGGTCGTTCATGTCTTGCCACACCGCGGTCATGCAGTACGGTATCACCATGTCTGCAGGGATTCATTTAAACGCCCATTGATCAACACACACACACACACACACACACACACACACACACACACACACTATCTCTCTCTCTCTCTCCCCCTCTCTCCCTCTCTCTGTCCATCTTGCTGCCAGGGTGGGTTGTGCAATCAATCGGCGGCGGAGGTTGTCTACCTACCCTACCTACCTAGTCGAGCCTCCCTCTCCCTAAGGTTTGGTAGGTACAGGTAGCTAAGCCAAGGCTTTTTTTATCTCGTCCCTCGTCACGGACCAGTTATGCGGCTATGCCTCTATTGTCTCTAATTCACCAGGGACCTAGACACGCCTTGCAGGGGCTGTTATTATTGTAAATGCTCACCGGCAGAATCACCGCTATTCCGCCCAGCATCCCTCTGCAGCATCCCCTTCTCCCCCTCCCCCCTTGCCGGAGAGAGGCCGATAGAGACAAGATTCAGGATCAGCGGGCAGTTCCAGAACTCTATCTGACGAACAGCTGTCCGTTCAAAGGCCCAGGCAGCAGCACAGGGACGGTGTCGGCCTTTGGTACCTATCGATTCATGATCGGGATGAGTGGTGGCCACCAACCGCCCCCGACTCGTCGACCGCCGTCCGTGCTCTGGCTAGCGTCTTCGTCTCGCCGAGGTGCCCAACCTTGTCGGCCTGTCTGGCAGCCGTGACTCGAGGTATCCGGTCCGGCCGTGGCCAAACCTACCGTCTCTGGTCTGCGGTACGAGCTGTCTGGCTAGCCGCCATTCGAGGCACGCAGATTCACTCGTCGAACAAACTACCCTCCCCATCTCTCGCCACAGCCAACAGACAACCAGACGACCATCCTCTTCTTCGGGTAGCCATACCCCGGGGCCAAAAAGTCTGTTGCCCGCCTCCATCTTTTGGATGCGGGGGTACACTGACAGCCCCCTCCCGCCGTAACACGGTTGCGGCCGAGCCGACAGCGTTAACCTCGAAGAAGCTACAGCGCGGGGCCGGACATGCTCGAGCGCACAAATGACATAGCCAGCAGTAAGAGTACCAGAGAGAGAGAGGGATAGAGAGAGAAAGAGAGAGTGAGAGAGAAGGAAACAATGCAGACGAAAGGATATTGATGGGCCACAGATTGGCGTTTCCGTGGCGCCGGGGGGGAAATTGAACAATTCCTGCCAACTCAGAGTGTTGGGACTCAACATACTCCGTACACGATGCGGTAGCACGCAACCTACCTGTTCGCAGGGGGCATCCGTACGCTCTGTATCAGGGTTAGCCCGTTGGTGCCCCCCCCACGATTGGGCACCGCGTTATCAGACGCAACGAGACTTTGGCTGCACAACTGATTATTCGCGGAAAAGCAACTTCCCCTGAAGGAAGAACTGCGGGAGCCGAAAGGCGGTCGAGCGAGACTTGCGCACCTGTCATGGACCGGTCGCATCGTTTCACCCAGTTTCGAACTACTCGAGGCCGCTAAGACGCTGTTCGGCGGGACTTGGTTGCTTGTGTCTCTCTTTTTACCCGTACCCTACTAGATTATGCCCAGCTACAGTAGTAGGTCGGTCCAGAGCCCCAGATCCATGCAGTAAACGCCTCGTGCTCTCTGGCCCACAGGGTTCGACCGGTAGGCGCCGTCGGCAGCTAAAGACGATGACGGCCAAAGAGAAGCAAGCAAGCCAACAAGAAAAGGGAAGGGGGGGTTGTCAGACGGTGGCTGTGTGCCACTCCAGAACATCTCCGCGATATGATGAGAAAGGACAAAGATTTTACTTTTTTTTTCTTTTTTTTTCGGACCTCAGTCAACAAGCAACAAGGCTGCTATGCAAAGCGACCCATGAGAAGACGGTCAAGTTGGGTTATCGGGAGAAGCCACCGCCGTATGTGGGTAGATGGGGTAGGGCAGGCAGTCCCATCGATCGATGGACTCTTCTCAGCACTTATCATGGACGTGAGTTTGCGAGCTGTTTTGATGTGCGAAAGTCAGCCGGTCTGTTGATCGACTCTCCGTCATCGTCCCTTTTTTTTTTTTTTTTTTCTTGCTTACCGATTAAACCTTTTCCCGTTTTCTGATCCGCCATCGTTCTTCCACCACTCAACTCTGTTGCTATCTACTTATCTTCCTCCAGGCTTCCATCTTTCTTGCTGATAGTGAGGTACGAGCGAGTGTCATCCGGCCGGCCCCACCCCCGACGCAACCCCCATCGTATCTCCCTCGTACCCACCGAACCTCCACCGCCTCGGAGATTTTCGCCGTCTAGAAAATATCTCGGGGTGACGTGCTGTGGCATCTCCCGTGGGCCTCTGTTCATGGTCCATGACTGACGTTCGAGCGACGCCTTTTGCTTCCGACTGCCTGTTGGCTGGTGAGGTTATGAGTCGTCATCCCCTCAGATATCCTATCTACCCCCTATTAGGTTTTTCCCTATCATTCATCACAAGTCGACAGTCAAGCCAAGACAAAGAGAGACTCGAGACCAGATCCCTTGGCGAACCCCTAAAACCTCAACGCCGGTAGCCGCGTGCTGCTGCCTGCTTCGTCTTTTAAAAACTGCTGCAAGACGCAACCCTCAACCGACGTCGCCTCGTCGCCTATCGCAGCTCCGCTCCAAAGACGCAGCATGACGATCAAGGAGGGCCGATGCAAAGCAGCATCCTGCAGCCAGCGGCCGAGTCCATGATTGGCTTCATCGCCACCTCACCCTGCCCCTTGTTCTTATCTGCTCCCGGGGTTTTTTTTTCTTTCCCGCTTTCAACCAATCCTGTTGCTCAACTCTGCCTCGCTTGGCTCTCACGAGGATGGATATGTAGAATGGCACGCACGATAAGACAGACGTCAGACCGGGTCTGTAACACGCGAGAGAGAAAAGAGACAGAAAGAGAGAGCTTGTTCCCATCACAATACGAATTATCCGCGACGGAACTGTCGGACAGAATGGACTTTTGTTTGCGGCTTCCCCCCTTTTGACGCCAGCATTAGTCTCCCATCACCGTCACATCATCCATGCTCCCTCGGCAGTAAAACGGGGTCGCTGCATTGTTGGGCCGGGCATTTTGCAGCTTCGCGTCTCTCATCGACGTGGCTTGCATGCAACATCCAATCGCCCGAGCCTATTAGTAGCCTCCTCGAGACATCCTCGAGCCGTGTGGCATTCCTATCCCACCACAACATGTGCCTTGTCATTCGATTCGACCATAGATCCACGAAAGAGGCTCTTCAACCCGAACCACGCTCATCGACATGGTCGGTACAGCTCGCACGCTACCAAGAAGGATGTTAGTAGGGGCCAAAAAGTTTAAAAAAACAATGCGATGCTGCTGGCCATGACCAATTCCCCACAGCTGCAGCCAAGAAAACAAGATCAAGGGAGGAAGAGGAAGAAGAGAAGGAGGAGGAGCATGACGGAGCTTGCATGTTCAAGCCAACCTAGATCTGCAAGACATGCATCTATATGTCGGATGGCCATGATTCGACTCTTCCTCAGCCCAGACAGGTTCCCAATCCGGGCTAAGGCGGGGGGGGGCCTGCAAGCCTGCGTTGACCAAAAAGCAGTCGAGCACTCAGAGTGGCCGACGAGATAGTATGCGCCTTTACGACACCACACACACACACACACACACACACCCATCTCGACCACCTCTCCCCCCTTTCCCCCCCCCCCCGCGCAGTAACGTTGAAACCTCCCCCCACAATCAGGCACCCGTCAGCCACAGTGGACCCGTTTTTACACTTTCGCGCCGCTCCGGTCCGGCCATTGCGGACACCTCCGGCCGGGTGACACCACCGTTTTGGCGACCGGCTTCTTCGCCGCCCGCAGAAATGCCAACCTTTCTCGAGGTTTCCATTAACGGCCCGAGTGATGGGGGAAAAAAGCCCAGATGGCATCCGACCCCCCACCCAATCTCCGGCTTCCGGCCCGTCTGGACTCTCCGTCGGCAACCACCAACTGTCGAGGTGGGAGGTTGAGTCTCAAAATTCCCTTCTCCCTTGCCACAAAGACCCAAAGTGTAAAAACATTTTTTAAAAAAAAAGATAGGCAGGTACACTGGATTATAGTTTTTTTTTCCCCCCCAAAAGAAACCGTGTTGGGGTTGGGGTTGCACAAACCGACATTAGATAGCAACCCAACCTCAACAGAACAGATTGCCAACCACCACGAACGTCTTCCCTTCACCGGCGCAACACACACGAGCCAATACGAGACAGAAGCAGTCGTAGCCGGAGGACAAACCCCGACCCTCCCGCCCCTTCCCCTCTCCCAGCACCTCTCCGCCAGCGGCGAGCCCGTTGCGTCTGTAACCCATTATCTCGTTGCCGCCGCGGATTGGCTGTTCGTGGCGCGCTTCCATGTAACAAGGTGGTGAGGCCATGTGAGGATTGAAAGGTGACACGCCGTCAAACCACAGCACATCTCCTGCACGCGGGCCCGTCGAACCACAAAACATCTTGTCCACAGACACTTTTCGGGCTCCGTGGGCCTTCTTCTAGGTCTCGACCGCCACCCTTAACCGGGACTCGATTGGATCGGCCCCCTTTCCTCGGCCGGGCCCATTGGCCTCTCCATGCGGCGGCGCCGTCCGACACAGACAGCCCGTGCGGCTAAGAACCATGGTCATACGAGGCCACCTTTGTGTCATAAACCCTCGACACACCCCATTCATGTCATGCGCTCCTGCATCACACTCAAAATAAAAAAAAAAGGGTGGCAAAACCGAGGTCGGTGTCGATAAGCCCGAAGCAGTAAGCCGACAGTCCCTCCTTGGAGAAACCCACCGGGGCCCCCCCCAAATGAGCGGATCGCGTGGCCTATCGGACATTCTCGTGTAGGCAAGTGTTCCAAGGGCTAGGGGGCAAAGGCAACTTCAGGAGGCAGGCGAAAGCTGGCACAGAACATGCGCTTTGCGGGGGCCACGTCGCGCACTTCCTGGATGGATACCTGTCCGTGAGTTTCGGCGTCTCCCGGCACCAGCCTTGTACCAATCTCGTCGTATATCCGCCGGCATATGTCCTCGAGGGGGGCCGCGTCGTCCGCCTTGGCAGCAAAGCAGTGTGCGTGCACCATGGGCAACTGCTTGTCCACGAACAGCTCTTCCTTGCCGCGGTAGAGACCTCGGTAGTTGTGCAAAAAACTGAGGGCGGAAGCGGGGAGGTTCATGACGAAGTGGGAGATGGTTGGAGGCATGGGAATGCGCTTTGGAGGTGGCGATAGCGCTCTCCTCGACACCTTCGAGGGACGGATCTCGGCGCAGTCGCCGCGTCGAGACGCCTCCAGGACGAGGTTGGCAGCGCTACGGATGAAATCGTGGCCGTCCTGATTGAAGGGTCGGACAAATTGCGTCACCTGTGACATCCTGATTAGCTGCTTCGCGGCGAGGACCAGGGATGTGCCAGGCGCTCACCTTGTTCCTTCGGATCGCTTCGTCGAGATATCTGTAACTCTCCGGGTTCTTGTCGTTGGCCATGACGAAGACGCCCTTCTTGCCGGCAGGGACGGCAAAAGGCCCAATGCCGGCCATGACGTCGACGACGACCTCGCCCGGCTGGAAGAGTGCCGCGATTCTCTGATGCTCGTTGCCGAGCTTCGAGTTCCAGTATACCTTGGAGTAGTCGAAATGGAAGACGCAGCCAGCCTCGTTAACGTCGACCATCATGTCGTCCGGGCCGGCGAGCACCTCGTAGGAGAAGGTACGGAATTCGCTCTCGGTGCCAACATTGTCCGTCTTGTTAATGACGGTGCGGATAGCTGGGTTCTTGTCGAGGATGACCTGGGCTATGATGTGCTTGTAAGGTCTGTACCGGTCCCGGAGGTTGAGGTGCGCTGAGCCAGTTGTCTCAGAAATTTGCTGCTCAAGAGACGGGTAGGGAGACACTCACCGACATGGCCGGCCGTGTTGAAGCCGGCCGGTATCTCGTCATGTAACTCATCAGGCAAGAAGGCTCTGACGACGTCGGCTGGAAATGACACGAGGTCAAAACCTCCCTTTTGAGGCCGGAAAATCGTTTGCTCACATACGATAGCTCCAGAGGTCGTAGCCTATCGTCACCTCTGTTGGAACAAGACTCAAGTCGCCGAGCTTAGAGGCCTCCCGCAGCACAGGGCTCCACGTCTCGGGCTCTGTGAAAAAGAACGGGTCAGCGGGCGCCAGACAGTCATGGAGGGACAGAAAAGGGGGGAAAGAGACTACCGGTCGGTCTCACGGCAGGCTGGAGGATGAAGCACTTCCTGCCCTGGGCCGCCAGCCGCGGGTCAGGGTCGGCAACAATGGGATCGAATTTGTCGAGCAGCAGCAGCTCCTTTGTGCCGGATAGCTCCTTGCGATACTTGGAGATGAGCCTGTTATCGCGCACAGAGGCGGCCGCCGTAGGCAGCGAGCGGGAGAAGAGAGAGCGGTCAAGCGTCGTGGCAGCCCGGGCAGCGGCGGGGGCGTGGAAGAGCTTCATGGGCGACGGGGGCGTCGGGCGCTTGTCCTGGTGATTTAATGTGAGAAATTGTTTCTCGTACACATTTCTATTTGTGAGGAATTGGGCATCAGAAGCCGTGCCAGAAAGAAGCGCCTTACCTTCATGCCGGAGAACAAGGCTTCGTTGTGCAATAGAGCACAAACCCCGTTGAAGCTCTGCGAGGCTGAAGAAAAACTGAGAGAAAAAAAATCCACAACTAAAACTGGTAGGGGTCCACTGGTGAGACAGGATTGACCAACCAGCACAATGCAGGCTGCGCGAGGCTGAAGCTTGGCCCGCAGACGACGATGATGTCACCGCGTGTCCCAAGCGCGCGAGTTACGAGACGAAGATTACGCCCTATCTCTTCATGGGTATCGTCGTCCCAACGCCGACATCTAAACTCAATTCGCCTCTGCGGCGCGAAGCGGAAGCCCGTCGCCCCATTTGAAACCGCCTGGCAATGTCGGTGTCCAAAAAACGCACCCTCGACTCCTTCTTCAGTCCGGCGCCGAAGCGAAGCAAAGCCGAGGCAGAAGCCGACGACGACGCAGTAAGAGCAAAACCTTCTTGTCCTCGAGACGTGTGTCACACGTGCTCATCGACGATTACAATTGAAAAAAGGTCGCCGTCGTCTCGAGACATGCGCATTATCCCTTTCCGATAGCAGACCTGCCCGCGTCGCTCAGGGACTGTATGGGGTCGGTGCCGGCGCGGCCAGGTCGTTCCATCAACGATCAGCCGGACCTCGATCTCGTTTACTTCGAGCCTTATTTACCGGCCCGCATCGCACGAGGCTTGTTTGACTTTTTGCGCGCTGAGCTACCCTTCTACCGCGTCGAGTACGACATCAAGAGAAGAGGCGTCGAGACGCATGTGCGGACGCCGAGGTCTGCTTCTTTTTCCCGGCCGCCTGCCCAATCAATACTGACTCTGTGTAGGTGGACGTCCGTCTTCGGCGTCGACGATACATGCTTTTTCAGCGACGATGGTCGCTCCCTAGACAAGACCACGAACATCCAAGTCCATGACAAGCGCTACCTCGCCGTTCCACCGCGGCCCATTCCCGCATGTCTCGACCGCCTGCGTCGATCAGTCGAGTCTGCCACCAGCTGCTGCTTCAACTTCTGTCTAGTCAACTACTACGCTTCCGGCTCCGACAGCATCGCCTTCCACAGCGACGATGAGAGGTTCCTCGGTGGAGACCCGGCCATCGCGTCCATCTCCCTCGGCGCCCGCCGCGACTTTCTCCTCAAGCATAAGCCTCTGCCACCGTCGTCGTCGTCGCCGCCGCCCGTCGCGTCCCCCGCCCGAAACTTGATGCAGTTGCGATTCCCGCTCGGAAGCGGCGATATGATGTTAATGCGCGGGAAGACGCAGTCGTGCTGGCTTCACTCCATCCCAAAAAGGTCTGGCAAGAATCTGGACGATGGTGGCAGAATTAACATCACCTTTCGCAGGGCCATGGTAAAGGACGGGACAGCGAATTACTACCGCTATAACGTCGGCACCGGCCCGGCACATCGCTGGGACCGGGAGAGCCGCCAGATGACAGTATGGACGCCGTGAGGGTATATACCTACATGGATAAGGCCTATGCGAGGATACAAATTCAAAGCCAATGCCGCCACATTTCCTCCGAGGAAGAAGCACCTCATTTGCCGTGTCGCATCTGCGCGTTTGCGTACCTTTTCAGTGCCTTGAGGAAGACATAATAGTTGAAGCTCTCGTTGTCTCGCAGACAGAAAATCTCGGTCAAGCGGATCTGCCACGGCGGATAGCTCGCGAGCTCGGGATAGGGGCCGAACATGATGAGCAGGTCGGGCTCGGGCATGATGCCTTCGGAAAGCTCCGTGTCGACCAGCTCGATGGAAATGTCGTGGGGTGAAAGCTTGCCCTTCTGAGACATTTCCGCCAGGGTCCTGGTTAGGTCGACGATGGAGTCTCTGCCGTCCTGTGCCGAAATCAGGTGGAGCTTCAGATGGCCCACGTTGCTTTGTCTGATAGGCGACGAGTATTCCTCCTGATGCGGTGAGGTAACGGAAAGACTCGGCTGCTGGTCGGCAAAATAAAAAGTAAACTTTTGGATGACGGCGTCGTGGATCTTGGGCATGTGCTTCTTGAGAAGGCCTGGAAAAAGCTGGTTAGAGAGGCTAAGTGGAAGGGGCGTAGTCAAGAGTCCATAGACAAACCTGTTTTTTCGTAAATCGACAACATCGGGATCTCGGCGCAGGCGCACCAGGTGGCAAGCTCGGCCGTCTCGTTGACCAGGCGCTCCAGATTGGCCTTGGCTCGCTGGTTCGGCTCTGTCTTAAGGATGGCACTAAGATGGTTGGGCCTGCGTCCGAGAGCGACGACATCTCTCCGTATGTACTGCGGCGTTGAGTGGTGATAGTAGAGGACGGTGGCGACGCGATAGGTTAGCAGGTTGACGGTTTGGCGCAAGCGGATGTATAGGGAGAAGATGCCGTGCAGGAGGGCGAAGACGAGGATCTGCAGCTGGCTGCGGAGGAGGCGACGCAGCCCCAGACGAGACCTCCAGTGCGGCGCTGCGGACGACCTGCCCACGCCGGGGATCTCGCTGGGAGCGGGAAGACTGGCCTGCCCTCTCCGCGGTCAACAATGAGAAGATGGATAAGGGGAGGGAGGATAGAGTGGGCGCCGAACATTGAGGAGTCTCTGCCTATCAGTCTCGCTCAGAAGCCCGTGTTCCTGCTGCTCATCGGCCCTATAGACCGCGCGGGTACGAGCGTTTAGGGGCATGGCGAAGGCCCGGCTGCCAGTGTCTGCGGGCGTCTCTTGATGATGACGTCGCGCCGTCGCTCGACTACCTGAATAGGATCAGACGAGAATTCGGTAGGCGGTGCGGCATTGGAAGTCTTTTGTATGGTCGACGCGCGTGGCCATAAGATGCTGAGCCGCACTTTTGTGACGTTGGCTGCTTGAGGCTGAGGCTTGCGCTCAACAAATCGCATAAAGTGCTATTCGTACACGACGTGCGAGTACGAGGCTCTGCCCGTGTGGCGCCACGCGTCAGCGGCCGTGGCTGGTGATGGCTGTGCCTCCGAACCTCCACTCCATGCAGTCTGCAACACAACCGTCGCAATCCTTGAATCGCCAATCGGACTTCCGGCTTCCTTCCGACATCGCTACTACTATCGAAACACATGTAGCCGTCGCCGCCCGCTTGCAAACCATGGAGCGCCCCGGATCAGGGGCCAAGAGCCTCTATCCCAAGGGCCCAACTTTCACGCTGGAGAATCTCTCCAACAAGGACTTCATCGTCCGTGACTTCGTCGACAGTTTGACCGAGAGCGCCATTCCTGCCAACCGTCGCTCCGGCCCTGCCCAGGCCGCCTTCGATCCGAAGCCTCTGATCCGGACATTCGAGAGTAGGCAGCCCGCGTCTCCTTATGCCGCCCCCCCGGTATCGCGGATGATGACTGGACTAACGGCAGCTGCAAGATGCCTTGTCGCAACTCGCCGTTCTCGGGGATGAGCTTCAGGAGAAGGAATCAGAGCTTCTATCTCAAGTACGCAGGGCCGAGCTGCAACACAATCAGACGCTCGACACGCTCGGCCACAAGCTCGACCAGTCCATGAGCTCCTTTGAAGCCCTCGATATATCGCTCAACGCCGGTGGCGTAACCGTGCCCGAATCGAACGGCCGGTCCGATGGCGGGGGTAACTTTGCAGTACAGTTCGGCGAGAAGCTCGAGGAGCTGGACAGGAAGCGCCGCAGGGCGCAAGATGCCATTTTCCTCATCCAGTGCTGGACCGAGGTCAGCGAGACCGGCCAGCTCTCCTCCCTCGAAGCTATCCAGCGACAGGGCGGCTCCGAGGACAGGGTCCGCTGTGCCGTCATCGCCCGCCAGCTGATGAGGATCAGCCAGCAGCTGGATCCCGCCTCCTGGGGGCGCACAAACGGCAATCGTGGCGGCGCCAACGGCGCGGGCAGCGTCACCAGGGGTCATAACACCCGCGAGGTACTCGAGAAGTTCTGCGAGAGGCTGGAGCAGGCCCTCCTCAAGCAGTTTAACAGCAGCTACCGTCGGCAAAACTACCAAGACATGATGGAGTGCGCCAAGGTCCTGCACGATTTCAACGGCGGCGCGAGCGTCATCGCCGTCTTCGTTAACCAGCACCAGTTCTTCATCGACCGCGACCAGCTCCTGAGCGACGAGGTCACATCCGACGGCCAGATGTGGGAGGCCTTGGCCGATCCCGACTCGGACCCTCCCGCCGTCGAGGCCAGCCTGCAATCGCTGGTCGACGAAGTCAAGATCGTCATGCAGGAGGAGTCCTTCATCATCAAGCGGGCGTTTCCCTTCTACGAGACGGTCTTGACCAAGTTCATCCAGCGCGTCTTCCAACAGTCCATACAGCAGCGCCTGGAAAAGGTCTTGGACAAGGCCGAGACAATGTCCTCTCTGGCCTTCCTGAGGTCGTTGCACTCGTCGAGGAGTTCTATCAGCGCCCTCATCGAGGACCTCAAGACGCACGGCTTGACGGAACACCCGGAACCATGCTCTGCGCAGATCGCGCAGGCACTCGACCAGCAGATTGACGAGCTGTTCGTCCCCTACATGGTCGGGTCCGCCTACATGGAACGCGAAAAGAAGAGTCTCGAGGAAATGTATGGGTCCCTGCTCTTCAGGTTCACAATCTACCACTCGAGGCGGAAGAAGGCCCCGACGGGCTTCATGGCCTCTCTGGCCCAGCAGGGAACGCAACTCATCGCCTCGGCCAAGGACGCCTACCTGGAGCGGCTCGATTCGTCGGACCTGACACCGATGCAGAAGACCATGATGTTGCGCGTCGCCGGCCTGCAGGATAAAGAGGACAACAACGAGATCGAGGTTACGGACGAGGATGGGGCGCTGAGCGTAGCCAACGCCAAGCGAATGCTCAAGTGGCTGGCCGAGAGCGTCCAGCGCACACTGGAGCTAGGTTCCAGCGCCGAGACGCCCAAGGACATGAATGTTCTCCTGAACCTGCTCCTCACCAACATGGGCCAGGTCTACATCGAGACGGCGCTCGAGGCTGCCCACGTGCAGGCGACGATACTGGAGAACACAAAGTCGGAGCCCGATCTCTCGTATCTGCCCGCCCTTCGGCCGGCGGTGACGGTAGCGGCCATCATGGAGCGCTTCATCAGCATCGTCCTCATCCGCCTGGCCGAGTCGAACACGACGGTGCGCCGGAGCATGGAGGCGCAGAAGAAATCGGCCATGGACTCAATCGAGAAGAAGACCAACGACATCCTCAAGGTGTCGCTCGACGTCATCACCAATTGGGCGAGCAAGTCCCTGGGCGGGCAGAAGAAGCAGGATTTTCGGCCCAAGGATGCGGAGCTCGACTTTCTGCAGACGCCGACGTGCCTGAGCATCTGCACCTTTCTCAGCCGCGCGAGCGGCTACGCGGCCAAGGCTGTCGATGGGCAGAACGCCGAAAAGTTCTTTAGCGAGCTGGCCCTCGCCATCCACCAGCTGCTGTCGGACCACTTCAAGAAGTTTCAGGTCAATGCCACGGGCGGACTCATGGTCACGCAGGACATTGCCAAGTACGTGGCCACCATGAGGGACTGGCCGCTCAGCAAGGACGTGGCCGTCGCCGTGGAGCTGCTGACGGAGATTGGCTCGCTTTTCATCGTCGGTCCCGAGGCCCTGCGCGAGAAGTCCCGGACGCTGGCGCCGGGCCAGACGGGGAACAGGGGCAAGCTGTCCAAGGCCGACTTTCGGGCCTTTGTGCAGCGGCGCGACGATTCTGGCTCGGTGGGCATTCAGAGCGTCATTGCAGGTCTCTGAGGACGTTGCTTGGCGCGCTGCCGCGGAGATTCTCGGTATGATTCGGCCCAAGAAAAAAGGGGGGTCGTCGGATGGTGACGAGGACGAGCCGACTTTGTCCCTTATGGGACGGGACGACGGAAGAGGGTGGACGGAGTGCAGAGGACGGAGCAACGACGACTGTATGTACAGTACAAGGGCTACGATGGCCCACCGTCACAGATCTCGCCGAAGGCCGCCTGCCCTGCCGGTTTGCTCCCCTATCTTACTGTCCAGGAAGTCCACCAGGTCGAGCATGTTGTCCAGATCGGCGAGCTTGGCCCTCTCCTTCTTGGGCAGCAGTGCCGACTTGTCGGCGCCCATGCCGGGCCCGCACATCTGCGTGACGTGGTGGGCGACGAGCTTGAAGGGCAGCGGGCAGCGGGCGACGTTGCACATGAAGGTCTCCAGGGCCTCCCACGGACAGGCCGAATATCCGGCGAAGAGGGCCGGGTTAGCGAGCAGGCCGCGCGCCGACATGAAGCCGCTGATGCGGGTGTTGCTGGGTCGAGGGTCGGCGTCGGACGGGCCGTCGAAGGGCAGGCACGAGAGAGCGAAAACGTCGCCGGAGAGGAGGATGGGAAGCGTGCTGGCGTACTTGGTAGTGAGGATTTCGAGGGCGTCGGTTCGGATGGGGGTCGTGGACGGGGTGTGCCTTGTTCGTGGATGGATGGTGATCCAGTCGACGAGGCGACTCTGCGGATGTCCTATAACCGTGTCCAGGAAATCCATTGTTTTACTGCCCCGAGGTCAATCATGAACACAGAGAGAGAGAGAGCATGAAGATGTCTACGCACCGCAGATCGCTGTGCACTCTGATCTTGACGCTGACACTACGGCCTCGAGAGCTCTCCATGTCTGCATCCAGGCCGACAGCCCATCCATCGCGGGCGAGGCGCTGACGAGTATCGACGACCATGTCGCGGACAAGCTCGCGGCGGTCCATGAGTGCGGCACCGAGCGTCTCGGCACAGGCCCACGACTGGGGACAGCCGCAGTTGAGATCGACGCCGGAGACGAAGGGGGCGGCAAGAGAGGCGGCACGGGAGAGCTCGAGGGCAGAGTTTGCACCGAACTGGAGGATGGTGGGCGGCTGGGGGCCTCGAGTTGAGACGGTGAGGTCTTGACCATCATCAACAACCATGTTTCTTTTCTTGCCCGTGTAGGTCGAAGAGCAGAATGGCACGCACCGCTATCTCGGGCGACGTCGTTTCGGTTGAACTCCTTGGCCAGTACCATTGGTGTCCAGCAGAGGTCGACGCCGTACTTGTGGACTGTCTGGCGGAAGGCAAGCTGCGGAACGGAGGGGGGGGGGGGGGTCATGTGAGCTCCTTTGGGTCAGATTTACGGCAGGGGAAGACGAGGCGACATGCCTTGCTGTAGCGCACCATGGGCGCGCACGCGTATAAGAACCGGTCCTGTTGCCTAGCTGCATCGAAGAGTTTTAGGGGGCTGTTTGCGCCGGCGCTGTCAGTGGTGGAGATATTGCTTCGCAATTATTTTTTTCCCTCTCTTCGCTTGGGCGCTTACTGCGTCGCGGTCGGCGAAGGGCCGTCCTCGGTCGGAGGATCCATTGTCGTCTGCTTCTGAGCGAAAGCTGAGTGCCAAGTCGTGAGCACGACGTGTGGTGGTGGGTGGGTGTAGCTTTGACGTCGACGGGTTTTCTCGTTGGCTGCCGATATCGGACTTGTCTCGGCCCTCGGTATCGACCCACTCGACGGCACGTGGGCAGCGACATCCGGAGGGGGAACCGGCCAGAGCAATCGACTAGACGAAAAGACAGGTCGGAAGAGATCAATGGGCTCGCGGGCGTGGTCTGCGTAGTTGAGGCCCAGGCACCGCACAGTGGCGGCAAGCGTCGAATGTCGACGTCCCGATCCCCGATCGAGGGTTTACCGAATATGTCGCCTTGGCCGATGCGCGCCTGCGTCGCTGCGGCAATGTCGTCGACGCCGGGCGGGAGGAGGGCATCGCCGTAGTATATGCGGTTGTCTCGGCCGAGAAAGCGGATAAGGCGCTATGAGGCCGCGTCAGGTGCGGTGCTGGGGAGCCAGAGGAAAAAAAGGGGGGAGGTTCGTCGATGTTCACGAAGAAGGCGGGCATTGCTTGAGGATCGACACGTAGAGGCTGGCATGCTCGGCCAGGATCGTCGGGACTGTGCCGTACAGTGTGTCGAGACAGTAGTATCGAGACTCACACATGATACCCCTTTTCCACCGCGGTCGACGCCCACATCGTCAAGTACCCCTTTCGCAAACCTACCTACCTACCTCCTACCATCTCATCCTGATGACTTCTCGCCCCCATCATTCTGCAGTATCTCTCTCGCATTTCACAAATCAACCATGCGTCTCTCCGGCCTCCAGAAAGACGTGCTATGCTTGTACCGCCAATGCCTCCGCGCCAGCCGCAGGAAGCCCGAGGTGAAGTCCTCCCGAGTCTCCCGAGTGCGGACTGCAATCTTGGCTGACTTCCCACGACAGGACACCCGCTCTCACTTCGAGTCCTTCGTCAGGTGGGCCTTCTCGGATGGATATCATGAGCTGGGCCTGATCATTACTGAGCTTCCGCCGTCTCCCCTTCCTGCCTACCTAGGGCCGAGTTTACTCGCCACATGAGCATCGACAAGCGCGACTTTGACACGATCGAGTTCCTACTGCGCAAAGGCCGAAGACAGCTACAGGTGTACGCTGCTCCCGACATCAAAGATGTCAGGTGAGGTCCTCAGCCCCGGAGGCGACTGCCACGCCTCTTCCAGCTCTTCCAGTTCTTAGCTCCCCAGCTTGCCGCTGTCTGCTTTCCTCGGCGCCGCTCACCTCCAGTCTCTCCTCCCAAGCACGACGCGTCTGGACCACTGATGATTGTCCTTTTCGCGGGAATCAGCTGTTCAAACCCCTTAATTTCTTGAATACCTACCTACCTGTAGTCCCAGTTCAAGTCCACCTTGTCCTGTCATTACTCTGTCACCAACATCAAGATGGCTACTCTAGCATCAATTCCAGAGGCAAGCACTTTGTTGCCCAACACGCACGACTCCCGACCGCTTCAGCGGACTGCTTCCTTTGAGAGAATTCGGCCGCGATCTCGTGTCTTGATACTCTCCAGACGCCCAACCCGTGTCCGCAACCCGGCTCGGCGTGCGCCAGTCGCGGCGGCGCCGCGTCAAGCAAGTGGTCAGAGACATCCGCCTGCAGAGGTTTCCTGCCGAGCGAGCTCTCACTTGGAGGCGAGCGACGTGACTCCAGGTGACGCTCCAAAGGCACCGCAAAGAAGCCACAGCCGGCCGCCATACCACCGGTTCGATTCGGCCTCACCAACCGACCAGGCGCTGGAGACTTCTGTCTCTTCCGTCGACTTGGACTCGTTCCCTCTTCCGCCCTCGCATCGCGGGCTTGCGAAAAGGTCTTCGCCGAACCCTCAGGCGGGGCCAAATCGGGATGGTGCCATTTCGCCCACCAGGGATGGGCCTTTCTCGAGTGCGCGGCGGTGCTTTGGCGAGGTTGCCGCCGATGTTGCCAGAGCCTCGAAGCACTCGTCCATAGATTCTACTCTCGTCGAAGCCATCTCAAGAACCATCGCTCAGCAGTTCCGCCTCCTCTCCGTCGCCAAGTACGCCGACCGGGAATTGATTCATCCATCAAGATCCAGCTTCTCACCTTCATTTGCCCATGCCAGCCGACCTGAAAAACCAAGACGTCGGGATTCCCTTGATCGTTTTACCGCTGACCTCTACAAATACGCATACAACACTGGGCCCAGGGATGAAGCTGAGCAATCGTCACCCGATCCTCCCAGGTCTGGGGAGAGCCTTCACACAGTGTCTGCCCTGATGCCCTTCCGTCCAGAGTTTAGGGCGGCAGGGCTCGCCGTGACATCCAAGGATCAAGCCGAACGCAGTCCTGGCTACTTGTCGAGAGCATACGCGTCGCTGCGGTCACGTCAACTTCTATCCAAAGCCCCTCGAAACAGGAATCTGCACGCGTCTCAAATCGACGGGCCAGGGGAGGTCCCGAGCTCCAGCACAAACACTGAGATCTCCTTCGCTCCGAGCCAGGCGGACGAATGGAGAAGTGCCCTGATCGAAGAGGTGCCGGTGCGGAAAAAGAAGCGAGGCAAAAAGGCAAAAAGGCAAAGAAAGTCTTGTTTTCCGTGTTTTCGTGGCAAGGAAAAGCCCGCCGCCGACGGAGATTGGGCACACTTCAGAGAAGCCCCGGAGAAGCCAGCTGCAGACCGCCATGCCGCGTGGGAATCAAGGCCGACAAGGCCCAGACTGCCGCCCATCCTCCAGACGGCAGAAACTCGACCCTCGCGTTTTGACTCTGTCCCCCGAAGCCCTAAACATGTGTCGATACCACAGCCGATGATCAAAAGAAAGGATATAAACGCTCTGCCTAAGTCTGTGGCGCGGCCGCGAGGGCAGGCGACCAAGGACAAGCAACCGACGACCCTGCCCACGAATTTGGCGCCTTTCAAGACTCAATCCGGCGCATTTCCGCGCCGAGATGGCGACAAGAGACGCAAGCCGGGTTCCAGGTCGGGGGCACTTCCGCCTCGGTCCAAGTCAGATTAGAGTGGACTGGCGCGTGGCGGGAAGAGAAGAGAGCCAGTGATTTTGTCGTCGAAGACTGATCGGCAAGCGTCTGGCCGTGAGACGGGCCGAGTTCCCTCCAAGGCGAAGGCGGGCGATATGCCGGAAGAGGATCACGGTCACGCCTTGTCGGCGTTGCCTTCGACTTGGTTCCGCCAGGATGGTCCCATCCCGGACCTGGAGGAGGAGCTCGAAAAGACGGCACGACTAGTTGCAAATACTAAACCTTCAGCCACAAGCAGACGACCGACGACGTCGACTCGGCGGCAGAAGCAGCCGACGCTCCGCTACGACCCAAACCACATGGGCATATGCTGCCGCAGCAGCAGGGGGCTCCCTTCCCGGGCCACGGCCCCGCCCAATATCCCCATGAGAACCTCATCCGTCAAGGGCAGTGTCAGCTCCGACGCGGACGACGAGGGCATCAAAGACGGCGACGTCTTGCGCGGGTTGCACGTGGCGGCTTCGGCTGCTTGCGACCAGGAAGTGGATGCCTTCGTGCGCGACCAGACGGGGCTGCGGATCCGCCGCTTCCTGGCCGACTTGATGACGCTTGAAGCCTTTGGTCATCCGCTGCCGGGGGAGGGCAGCGAGCAGCGGGCGTGGCGGAGGAGGGCGGAGATGAGGCCGCTGAAGCGACGTGTCCGCCGTTCGCGCGAGCTGTCGGGCGTCGCTGGGGGGTTCATCTGAGAATTGCTGGGGTGGGAGGGATCGTCGCTGGATTGAGGGCTTGATCCGGCGGCACTCAGGGGCTCGGGACTCGGAAAAGGGGGCCTTTACTACATCTGCGTATGCTTACTAGATAGGGCCATGCTCGCGAAATTTCTTTACCACTCATTGACTCTCCCCCCCTCATTTTGTGTTGCATTTTCTCAACGGCGTGGACGCAACGCCGTGTGATGTGCTCGTCTGGCCGGTCGCGTGGTTGGACCGTGGCACTGCCCGACTGGCTCGGGGATGAGCAGGGGGGGCGGAGCAGGGGAGACATGGCTGGTCGACAGCCTGCAGCTAAAGGAGCGGCAAGTGATGATTCCGTTTCTCTCCCGGCCGTTCTCTTCCTTGAGTCCAACGTGCCC
>LAZP02000346.1:0-22050 GCA_001272575.2 Ophiocordyceps unilateralis | reverse complement strand
CCCCCCCCTTTTTTTCTTTTTCTTTGTCTTTTTCAAATCCTCTTCCGAAACTCAACACTCGGGGGGGTCAAATTGTCGTACAAGTGAGCTATCAGACCGGGCTGCGGATTGCTTCGTACATGAATTATAAATTTCGTTGCACAAGTTGTGTAGAAAAGCTTATCGTGAGCCTTGTCCGTCTGGGAACATCCCGGCACCTTGTCGATTTACGCTCCCCCGTTGACTCTTGACTCTCCGTGCCTGAATATCATTACAGGCAACATGGTTCACCCTCGGCCGGGGCGAGCGAGTCCGTTTGGTATGGCGAAGCTTGTCTCCTCAGCGTTCCCACAGCATATACTTCTACGAAACTTACCTTCACAGAAGGCGTTCCCGGAAGTCCGAGAGCCGCAGAGGTCCGGATGACATAGAATGACAAGGTGTAGCCGACAGAGGGTTGTGAGTTGGTGCTACCAATGCAATAAACCTATCCAGAGCCATCAGGTCGAGGATACAAATGGAAACCCTACAGGTGCTGAATCGCGGCCAGCCCAGCCAAGCCATTGTCAGCGTTACGGACCGTCGACTAATGGTCGGCTTTGTTGTCGACCTTGCCCCCTTTCGTCCTCCCCCCCCCCCACACACACTCTTCCCTGTTGGGACAGGCGAACTCTAGCTCGCCAATTACTGGAGCTCGGAGGGAACCTAAGCCCGCACCTCCCACACGTCTAACCCAGAGCGTTTCAGGGAATTTAGCCAACGAATTTTCGGCGAAAAGCCCTTCCGTAAACCCAGGGGCGGGCGTCTGTCTCTTACCTTGGCGGGAAACGCTGCAAAGCGGTGGTGGGCACAGCCAGCTGAAGAGAACACATGTATGTATGGAAGGAAATGCGCAAGCCAGCGTGCATACACTGACGTCAGTTGTGATCGGAGAGACGGATGGATGGGAAATAGGTCGACGTCGTGGAGAAGAAGGAGCCGTTTGCAAATTGATATATATTGGTTACGAGCCACCGAAACTGTCCATCATGCCCAATACATCTTTCAGCTGAAGCCAGGACCTCTGTCAAACCGTCAACAGCAGTGGGCTTTGTATCGAAAAGAAAGTATAACCGAAGCTGCAAGGCAAAACGTGTTTTGAAGCGGTCGAGAACTCATAGAGCTCCGTCGCATGTGATTGCCTACAAGCTGAGTTCTCATGAGAGAAATCGCACGGGCAATGCGAGTCCCTTGAGAGTCTACGGGCCTACTGTAGATGCTCCAAACCTCTCCCAGGCTGTAAAGTTGACTTTCGTTGACGGCCGTCAAACAGCAATTGCTCGGATGCGATTCACTGGAAGCCGAGGTTACAACAGAGACAAAAATAAATATCACATACAAAAAGTTGACGGCTCGTATTCATCTACCACAGACTTTTCTCACCACTCCAGCTTCCGATTTGAGAGACTCATTTCAAAGTCCTCCATCATGGCACTCGCCTACTTTCTCAGACAAAGGGCGAGCCACTAGCTGCAAGTCGGTCCATTTCTGTCCCGCGCTTGTGTTGCATGTTGTCAGGCGCTAGGAAGCACCAGAAACGCCAGCTTAGTGCCCATTAACGACGACGATATTTGTGAGGGCCTTGTCAAAGTTACTCGGTCAACATCAACGAGTGAAGGGGGGACCCGAAGAGGTCGCAAACGTCCAGCTAATAAGCCAGGGGTATGGCTGAACGGTGAGCGACGATGAACCGTTCCTTGGCAAAGAAAGGGTCGCCGACTTGAACTATCTGATTCACATGGTTTAATTATTGAGGAGAACACGATGAGCGTCTACTGGAGCATCTCCCTCGCCGGTGGCACGCATCCCGAAACCCGGCTGCATCTTTCAACACATCCCCTCGTCGTCGGGCAAAATGGGCACCGACTGTCACTTGTTTGGCCTGAAGATGTCGAGGCAGACTGGTGGGGGCTCCCGTTCTACATACAGGAGTGATGGCGTTTCAACTGCCCTATCTGGAGCGCGTGTCAAAGTTGACAGCTTCCGGGAGGGCCCCCCCCCCCCCCTGGGCAGTCTGGCTAGTGTTGCTTTATGCTCTATGCGCCAGATATTTATTCCATGCTTTTTTCTCCTTTTTCGACTTCCTTGATGCGGCTACAGAGTTTTCATTCCCCATCACGACACACTCTTTTTTTTTTCTCTATCCATCGAAACCCCTTTCTTCCTCAACCACGACACTTCTTTTCTTCAGCCGAATTTATTTCTATCCGCTCGCTGCCTAGAACCATCGAATCATGTCTGCCTCTTTGACGCTCTCTCTTCTGGCCGACACCCACGAAAAAAAACTATCACTGTCATTCGAGGGTGAGATTCCCAGATGGCAGGTCTTTGATGGATAAAACTGATAATGCGGCCAAGATTATCTCGAATTGACCCAAGTGTTGTTTACATGGGGCGATAGTTACGATTCAAAGGTAGTGGACATTAGTTTCTTTCCGCCGCTCAACCAACGCTGACACGTCTTCACTTACTTCCCTTTACCCCTGGCAGGACTGGTCTCGGCTCCGAAGCATCATCGCTCCTTCACTGCTCGTCGACTATACGAAGATCGGCAAGCCCAGATGGGAGGCCATGTCAGCTGATGACTTCATCAGCATGGTCTCCAGCGATGACTTCCTAGGCGATCCCTGCGTCAAGACACAGCATCTGCTTGGAGCCACCCGCTGGGAGCGCATCTCGGAAACGCAAGTGATCGGACATCATCAGCTCAGAGCTGCGCATCAGGTGTATACAGCGCCCGACTTGAAGACGGTCAAGCTCAAGGGTCACAGCCATGCTACGAACGAGCATTACTATATCAAGGTTGACGGCGTCTGGAAGTTTGCAGGCCTGAAACCCGATGTCAGATGGAACGAACATAATTTTGAGCAGGTTTTCAAGGGATCTTTCAAGTCCAACTCACACGAATAGACATGTTTCTTATTGGACGGTGCAGACCTGGCTCTATGAATTTCAAAACGTCTTGTAGAAATGTCAGCGATTTCGTAAACCTTGCATCAACCTCGCATCCTGCTATATAGTGACTCATCGCGATTCCTCTGTTCAACTCGTCATTTGACCTACTGAGTAGCTAGTCGATCAGTGAGTGACGACATGGCATCTCGGGACGTGAGCACGCGTCGAGAGCAAGCAGGAGCGGTGACGATTGTACACAATGAATTTGTGCCCTGGAAGCGCAACTTTCCATACGCACCGTTACTCGATTGGCCCTGAGAGCAAATAAAGATGGAATTTATGATTCCATGCATCTGTCCGGCAAAGCAGATTGATTGTAGAGACTATTGTCACAACAAACTCCTCGGAACTACCTCAAGCAGTGCGGGACTTTCCCATGCACTTCAACAGAAGAGGGACCTTATTCCATTCGCTTGCTATCTATGACTATCAGAATCAGAAACGAGACCCGGAGAGTGTGTCTATTCTCATCGTCGTCGTCGTCGTCGTCGAATAGTTGCAACGATGCGGAACAGAGCAGCCTGCTGTGCTGTTCCACCCATAGAGTATTATTCCTCGCTTATAAAGTTTTCGTGTACGACGCATATTCCATCATGCTATTCCCCCGTCTATGGACTCCAAAAGAAAAACACAATCTACGTGAATGAGCCTCCGGTGAGGGAGAGAATTTGGCCTGTATATGATCAGCTTAGCCTGGTATAGTGGAAGAAAGTAAGTCAGACGACGAACCATTGATCCACTCGCTGTCGGAATGGCAGAGGAAAGCAACAACTCGAGCAACGTCTTCGGGAACGGCAACCCTCTTGAGAGGACAGCAGTCTTCCAGGCCCTTGGTGATTTCTTCGACGGACATGGAGGGATGACCACCGGGCGAGTAGTGCCATGCGTTTCTGTTTACGCGTCAGCCGTTTGAGGATTTTTTTTTTTTTTTTGAAGTGCGAGATTCACTTACTCGTCGTACATGTCTGTCTTGACGCCACCAGGAGCGATGCCGTTGACAGTAATCTTCTTATGTCCACAGTCGACGGCGAAACTGCGCACGAAGCCGCCAATGGCCGCTTTGCTGCCGGCGTAGAGCGCATGGTTAGGGATTCCCGACATGGTAGCGGCGACGGAGGAGGTGAGGATGATGCGCCCCCCTTGTTGGAGGTGAATATAAGCCTCTTGGGCAACGAAGAACTGCGCGCGGGTATTCAAATTGAAGATGCGATCGTAGTCCTCCTCGGTCACTTCCTCCTCGGGCTTAAAGATCTCTACGCCAGAATTCGATAAAACGATATCGAGGCGACCGAAGTAGTTGATAGCATCCTTGAATAGCTGCTTGATTTCCGCCACTTTAGTAACGTTGGCTTTAATCGCCACGGCCCGACTACCAGCCTTGGTGATCTCCTGGACGACCTCCTGGGCCTGTGCTTCGGCGCTGCTGTAATTGACCACGACCGAGGCTCCGCGCTTCCCCAGCTCAATAGCAATACCTCGGCCCAGACCTCGACTGGCACCAGTGATTAGCGCCACTTTCCCTTCAAGGGACCGTACGGGCTGTGAGTCGATTGTCATGATGTGTTGAAGAGGTTGAATATGCGAAGGGGAATCAAGTGCTTTCTCTTTTCT
The DNA here is from genome assembly GCA_001272575.2 of Ophiocordyceps unilateralis. Lineage (NCBI taxonomy): Eukaryota > Fungi > Ascomycota > Sordariomycetes > Hypocreales > Ophiocordycipitaceae > Ophiocordyceps > Ophiocordyceps unilateralis. Next base: position 17,466 of record LAZP02000346.1, on the reverse strand, counting down.
CTATGGTGAGGCCGAATGGTACGCCATGGGCCAGGCCGAGTGCAGAAAGACAGTTCTTTATACTGCTATATGGCTCATACCATGTATTCCACCGACGATGTCTTCCATCGTTTCAAAAGCGAGTGTTTGCTGAGAGCACAGAAGCAATTGGCCCCCCTCCCACCCACCTCGGCCAAGAGGCGATCCGGAGTCTGTGCGGCGAAAACATGGCTACCCTACTTGCGTAGAATGTAGACTGAATTAGCTATATTGGTGCGGACAGTTTTCCACCGCACGGGGCTTCGGTCACCATGGCTTCAAACGAATGTGCGTGCCCCCGGGATCCCCCCGGTCGAGGGCGGTTCGATTTAGTGTTCAATGTCACCGATTCTGAAACGGCCAAAACAAGCTTATCTGCATCCTACTGCCGATATAGGTCTATTCCTCGACTTTTAGTGGTTGGCGGAGACCCCCCCCCCCTTTTTGTTTCTACGTTGCTTCTTCCATGTTTCATGTGGCTCATTGATTAAGCCTATTTTTGCATCGGCTTTCCATGCTCATTCTTTAGTCTGTTGCTGTGACGGCGCGCCCGAAGCTTCGACTCACTCAGGGGAAAACAAAAACAACATGACTGGTGAGGATCACTATTGAAGAGCATGATTCGTACCTTTTCGGCTTCTAGATGATCATCTAAACCAATTCTGCCTTCACATCCATCAAAAGGCACGATATCAAACTATGAACTTGTTGCATCTCACAAGCCTCGCCCTTGAATAGCTTTTTTAGCTATTGGGTTGAATCGGCAAAGAAGATGGTGGACACATATTGCTGTGGCCAAATCAGCTCACATGTCATCTTTTTTTGCCGACACCGTCGTCATTTTCCCGAACCTTGAGCACAGTTGGATTAGAATAGAAGCCTCGTCGGGCTAGTGTTGCTCCGCCAGTTGTAAACGGACTATAATTAACCTTGTATCCGTTAGCCGAACGCAGGTGGCAGAAAGAAGAAAAGAAAGGCAAAGAGTAAAGGTTAGAGATGGGGACGATCTGGCAGCAAAAAAACCAACCAATAGAAAGCGTCTTTATTTCGGACTGGAGTCGGAAGCAAAGATGCTACCGTAGCGAGGCATGTCTGCGTCCGGGGAAAATGGATCAAGGAGGGATGGACGTAACCATACAGACTTTTTGTTTCCTAATAAGTTGGAAGTCAAGGGACCGAGCGCAGTTTACGTTCGCATGTTCGAAACATCCGATGCCTGGTAGGTTGCGAAAAAAAAAAAGCATGACGGTTGTTACCCGCTTGAACTCCGTGCTCTAAAAAAGGGCTGCTTCAAACTTGAAGAAGAGGCCGAGATTTCTGTTCATGTAGTCCTTGTCCGCCAGGCTACCTTGCCTTGCACTTCTTGTTTGAGGCTTACATCGGGGGTGTTACGGGGACTATGACTCGGCTTGGTCAGAAGCCGACTGGAGTGGGATGGGTTCGGGCTTGCTGCTTACCGGTCTTTTTTATATAGTAGCCAGCCGTGTAGCCCGCTAGTGTTCCGGACCGGAAGCCGTTCATTTCTTGCTGCTAGGTTGTCGAGGCATATTATCTCGTCTACATCCACGTCTCTACACCGATCCTTCAGCGTTGATCACCACAATCAAGCACCTTTTCACACCCACCATCTAACCCCCCCCCCAAAAAACATGGACTCCGAAACCAGCGACCGCCCTGGAGTGCTGGGCTTGTTGCGGGGACCTATGGGGAAAGTCATCATGCTCGGCCTGTGTGTTCTGATGGTATACCGATTCATCGTCTCCAGGAAATCCAGGGCAAGACTTCCACCCGGCCCAAGAGGTCTCCCGCTGGTCGGGAACATTAGGGACCTGCCGCCCAAGGGCGTCCCTCAGTATCAACATTGGTTGAAACACAAGGACACTTATGGTCCACTCAGCTCCATCACCATCTTGGGGCATAATCTCATCATCATACACGATCGAGCGGCTGCGCACCATATAATGGAGATCAACGCTGTCAAGACGGCAGGACGGCCGCTCATCAGCCATGGCATCAAAGCGGCTGGCTTCGATAACTCCTTTACCCTTCAACAGCACGACGAAAGCCATCGTCAAAACAAAAAGTTTGTGCATCAGGAGATGGGAACAGTCATCGCTGCGGCCAGGTATCACGACATTCAGGAAGCAGAAGTACGCCAGCTGTTGGTGTCTGCCTTGGAGAAGCCCCATGCTACGTGGCGTCATTTCAAAACGTGAGATTGTTCCTATCCTGAAAGAGGCTTGAGTTGACGACAAGTTCTTCTTCTGCAGCTTGACCGGAGCCATTATCCTCAAAGTTGTCTACGGATACTCGGTCGAGCGGAACAAGCCTGATCCGTGGGTGAACTTGATTGAGGGCGCTGCTCGGAACTTCGCCGCCGCCACCGTCCCCTTGTCCTGGCCGGTCGACATCTTCCCCTTTCTCGAGTACCTTCCGGATGGCTTCCCAGCCACAGGGTATAGGAAGACGTTTAGGAGGTGGCGCGAGACCACGTTGAAGGTGGCCAACATGCCCTTCCGCTATGTCATGCAAAACATGAAGAACGGAACGCACCAGCCGTCCCTCGTCTCTAGGATGATTGAGTCCAGAATGGCCGACGAGTCTGGCTACTCGGACGCCCAGAACGCGAACTTGAGCCAAGAGGCCGAGCACGGCATCAAGTGGACGGCCGAGACTCTGTACGGCGCCGGCTCCGACACCGCCACGGCCGCCATGCGAGGCTTCTTCTTGGCCATGCTGATGTTCCCGGAAAAGCAACGCAAGGCACAAGAGGAGATTGACCGCGTCGTTGGCTCGGATCGTCTGCCTAGCTGGCAAGACCGGAAAGACCTCCCCTACATCGAAGCCATGTGCATGGAGACGCACCGATGGTACACGGTGGTTCCCATGGGTCTAGCACACTCGGTGGAGGATGACATGACTTACGAAGGCTACCTGATTCCCAAAGGAGCTCATCTGCTACCTGCCGTCTGGTGGTTTTGCCACGATCCCGACGTCTACCAAGATCCGAGCGCCTTCCGCCCAGAGCGCTTCCTCGAGTCCAACGAGCCTGATCCGAGGTCTGTGACGTTTGGATTCGGTCGAAGAGTATGCAGCGGACAACGACTTGCCGAAGCTTCCCTCTTCATGACGGTTTCGCAAATGCTGGCCGTCTTCAATATTGAAAAGGCCATGGACGATAACAAAAGACCCATTGAGGTTGAGTCCGAATACTCGGCCGGTGTCATCGCTCACCCTAAACAGGTTCCCTACAGGATAGTGCCCAGAAGCGCCAAGCATGAGGAGCTCATTCGCATGATTAAGACGGAGTAGGGGGAGTTGCTTTTTCAACTGGTGAAGAAGGAGGATATGTTTTACTACGTTGAACCCCCCCCTAAAAAAAAGAAATTCGCAAAACTGAATCATATTTAGCTGTTTTTCGTTTTTTCGAAAGCCGATGAAGTCACTGTTGTCTGATTCCTCGTGGCGTTTTCTGTCTTTAGAACTACACGTATTCGCCAAGATAGAAACACGGTGATTCGCAAAAATAGACGCTGCTTTCCTCCTACATGACATTATTTCCGCAAAGAGCAATTTCTTCCACATCTCTATCTCGGGGGTGATGAGGAGAACCTCGTCGTTTCAGTTCTGGTCCAGAAACTTGTCGTCGAATCTGTGAAACCTCACTTTCCGGATCGGGTTCTGGAAACCGTTGCCAAAAGACTAGGTTGCGGGGTGTCAAAACAGCGATCGTCTACGAAAATCCTCGTCGGGCCGATCGTCTCCTCAAGGTGCCGTTTTCTGTCAAGGGTACTCTAGACATGCCCTCGCATTGCTTCAGGATGATCCTTACAAGAAACATCCATGTCTATTGCCTAAAGATTAGAGTTTATCTACCCCCCTGTAGAGCCAGAGGCCTTCGTCGTTTCGGACAAAGAGCTGGTTCGATTTAGCGTCCCGCGATAGGTGAGCGGCAGCCGTTGTATAGAGAGAGGGTTTTTGTCAGATCCGATCGTCTCCTCTGACGTAGTGCAGACTTCTAAATGCAACGCCGTTCGCTTCACGTGAGACACTGGCTACAGTCTGTCACACACATGGCTTCTAACAAGATGCTTATATTAAACTGTACATTTTCGTCCGTCCGTTTCATAATCATGGCTATTTTCACACTGTTTCCCTCGCTGGTGGTTGATGCTATCGTGACCCGTGCTATTCTACCCCCCACCAACGTTACTACGAGCTCTAAGGCGATTTCGATACTCGGAGTTGTCTAGGAGTGGCGCTGCTGCAGATTTGGTACTTTAGAGTCTCGTCTCCCCCGAGAGGCAGCTAACGTATGAACAGGAATAAAGACGCAGACAAGTCCATCGATTGGCGGCTACACCAAGGACTTCGTCGGAGCCGCTGCTGTTGTATTCACCCCTATTTCCACGGATATGCCGACAACATCCCCGCCTCGTTGTTCGGCTCCTGCCGCGTCGCCCATCGGCCGGCACGATTCACGGCAGCTCGGTCGGTCTGGACCTTGTGAGACCGGCCGCGGAACTTGTCCGGTGCTTGGCTGGCTATCTTTGGCCATACACAACCTCAAATCCTATACGCCCGCCCTGGCAATGCAAGGCTGATCGAGATGTCCGCATCCTCGCCGTCGTGGGCCAGCTCCCTCCCGGTTTCCAAGCCGTGGCACAGCCTACTTCCGGTCACACGGCTTGTCTGTTGCACCATCACACACGGTGTAAATGGCCGCGTACCGGGTGACGTTCGGGCCGGCAACGGGGCCTGATGGGGTTGCACTGCATGGCCCGTGTCACTGCCAATGAATGCTCTTCTTTATTCGTGCCGCACCCCTACTTGAGTCTCCTCCACTTGACGTAGCCTGAACTCAGCCCGTGCTTTCCTGTCTTGCCTGTCCCCCATACAGGAAGAAAAAAAAAAAGGGGGTAGAATAGCTTCACACTTTCACCCCGAAGCGCCAGAGCATCTCGACGTGAACACGAGCTGAATTTTCCCTTTATGAGATCGTACGCGCGGAAGTCGGGGCTGAGTAGTGTGCTCTCGGTGTCATCGATTAATGCTGAGAGAGGAGAGCGGTTAGTTGGAACAGAAGCCGTTGCAGAGCCTGGGGACGTACGCCGCAGCCGCTGCAGGCACAGCCGTTGCAGTTGCCGGCACACTTGCAAGAGGCACAGTTGCTGTTCAGAGTGAAATGAGGTTAGAAATCTGCATTTTTCGGTAGACGATGGGTCGAGTATCGCTCCAGTGCTGAGATGAGACCTACCAGGGAGTCATGTTGAAAAGATGAGTTGCCGAGTTCGTTACAGCGAGAGAGAGTTCTATGGAGAGACGGTATAAGATCCGATGCTGATTTGCAATCAGAAGGGCAGGCAGGGGGGGGGAGGGAGAGGCAAAAGACGGGACTCGCTGCTTCTTATACCCATTCTTTCTGCGCGAATCATGGCCACAAAGGCAATGACGATTACCACGGTGCTGCGCAAAAGGACTCTAGCCACATGCAGAACCACGTCTGTCTGCTGATACGCAGGCTGCATACGAGCCGTCCAACGTAACTGGCTGCTGGGCATGAACCAATCATCGGGCCACCAGAACGTCTCCAGCTTCTGCTTATCGGGCTGTTGATCACGGCTTGGGGGTTCATCTGCTGTGCTGATTGGAGGAGAGTGCTTTGTCTCGTCATCGAGGCTTCAACCTTGCTGATGACTGGTAATTGTAGTGGCCAAGTACCCTTGGGATGCTCCAGCCGCAGCAAAGCGATCATGGGACAGTAAAGACGACTCTTGTTGTTCAAGATAGCAGGATTTAGCCCCTCTTGGTTCCCGACGGCAACATGATAGATGGAATGATTTCGTATGTTGTATCCAGTGAGTCCATGTCCGAGAGTACAAACGACGCGGTGCATCATCGTCCCCGTGTGCCCTCTTCGGCCCCTCCATGCTCTCCTTTGCGTAGCCGATGGGGACCATTGAGACCAAGTTGAAGGATAAGGAGGTGTCACCTTGACAAGCTGCCTTTTTTTGCAATCTCCCTTTTGCGGTGCTATATGCTGGTGGTGTTTTTCATGGTGGCCTCTACTTCTACTGTCATGGCTATCGTGCCTTCTCTCCAACATGGGCCTGCTGCATTCCACACTCTCCACTGGCCAGTGTCTATATAAACATGGTCTTTGCCTCGTCCACAGAATCCCAGCTGGACGCACTTCCACGGGCCCATTCATTCATCGACTTCGGCTTCCCGCTCAGTCTCTCGACGCTTCTTTCGATATTCTTCGGTGGCGGCTGAACTGCCGATGGTGCGGCTGGACTCGATGACTTGAAGCTCTCCTTGGAGGACGGGTACAGCAGAGCGTACAATGGCGATGTATCATCCTGCTCGCGCCTTATCAAGAACTCGTAGTGAAAACCCAGTTGTCCGATTGCTTGCTCGATCCGGGCACGTGTCCACGCCGCGTCAGATGGCTCGTCTGCGTCTTTAGTATGGTTCAAGGCGTAGTCACCGGGTCCTCGGGCACCGTCGGGTACATAGAATAAGTTGTCGAATCGGAAAATGATGTATCCGAAGATGGTTAATGTTTCCAAGAAGAAGCCTATGGTGTAAAACATAGGCTTGCCGAACAGCGGAGATCCGGTAAAGGCTGCCTTGGGATTATCCGACGCAGCCAGCCTTACAGCCTGTCCGACCGCCAGCGTGACGGTACTGAAGACTACCAAAGTCGTCTTCAGCCGGAGATGGCCTGTGCCAAAGTTCTGAGGTGGTGGTCCTGGCATAGCGCAGGCAATGAAAATCCATATAGGGGGCACGAGGCAAAGCATAAGCTTCCATGCCCCAAAAAAATTAAGCATAGTGAGGATAGCCGACTGGTTGATAGTCGAAGGGGCAGCGAAAAAGAGGATGAAAATGGCTATAGTAGAGATGATTAGGAGTATTAGAACTGAGGCGGCCAAGGATAGGGTCACTATGTTCAAGATAGGGTGCCAGCCGAAGATGGGGTGCATGGCGCGAATGATGCGTTGAGCGAAGATGAGGTTGGCTGGAAAGACCAAAGGCAGCCTAGACATCAGATGTCACCATTAGCTTGACGCCTGGCCAGGAGAGACAGAGTGAGTGAGGATTGGGAAGACGAACCCGGCAGCGTCGAACAAGGAATTCAGAAAAACGATAGCTCGAGGGAAAGGAGGTTTCAGGAAGGACCATGTAAAGCGAAAGAAACAGAGTAAGACGCGGGTTAAGCAAAATACAATAAAGGGCATCGATAGGAGAAACTTGTGATGGCGTTTACGGTTCTTTTGGAAGATGCGAATATTGAGAAATGCGGCTAAAGCGAAGACAAGCAGGAAGAGAAAGGTAACAGCCCCGTCTTCAGACGCAGTCGGAACGCCCCCAAAGAATGGCCCATCCACGGGGTCGTGAGGCTGTTGAGCGTTCCCGGGACCGGTCATGCCGGCTTGAGCCGCCAGGCACCCTGTGGCGGCAGATACATCGGCTGCTTTTGTGCAGAGGGTCGCTATTGAGGAAACGGTCGATTGCAGACTTGTTGTCGTCGTCGTCGGCTCCATCAAGTGTGGCAGAGAGGTTGACGATTGCAATGTAGTCTCCATGAGCCTTTTTGTTGCCACCGAGGCCGTTGCCTTTTTTTTGTCGTCGATGTCCGTACCGGGACGAGACTAGACGACAGGGACGTCTTTTTTTTTCTTTTTTTCGGGGAGCGGCTGGTTTTTATCATGTATATCCTAGCTGCCTCCATCTTCACCCTGTGCCCGGGTTTCAGGGTCAAAACCGGGAGCGAATGTGGATCGCCTCTGTTGAGCCGTCATCGCGGCCCGACTGATGTTCGTCGTTCGACCCCTAGGTAAGTAGATATAGGTTGAAAAGGTAGATTACGTTCCCGCGGATCTGGTTCCAAGTTGCTCTCTTCCCCCCCCCCCCCTTTCCGTCGCTCGACGTAACATCGTCGGGAGAGTCGTGAGACGAACTGGCATCCACGGGTTCTATGGTCTGCTACGTTGATCGAAAGAAGCTAGTCTGCCGAGTAGTCGACAAAGAATTGCGTAACACGTACGAGGTCCCGACGTCTCCTAACAAGGTGTTGTCAAGGGGGCGTGACCCAATAGCGACCTCACCTTCTCAACGTTCAAGTAAGCTTACAAAATGACATAGTTTTCTGTGTCTGTGTCTGTGTTTCGGCGAGCAAGCTAGTTGAGGCCGCTTGTAGCCGCCGCCATCTATTACGCAGTCAGGTTCGAAAGCTTGTCCAAAGCCAAGTTCAATGAAAACATGATAGTCACACAGCTCTATGCCACCAGCGAGTCGCGCAACTAAACGGGGCTTATCCGAAGCATTCCAAGTAACAAGGGGGGGAAAGCCTAGTTCCTGTGATGGCTTAAAGCATAGGGCGTTCGCAGGCTAGAAATCCAAGAAGCTAGTATTTAGTGCAACGCCAGGCGTATATAAAACCGGTTGTCAGCTTCCCCGAAACACCCTATTTTCTCCACCTACTACAACCTTTTTTTTTTTCTTGCCGTGGCATTTCTGAGGGTGGGTATCTATGACTTCATATTGAGAACCGCGCCTTTCACGAGAGATGAGGATATGCTAAACGTAGCCCCCTTGTGAAGAGGATACTGTGTGTTGAAACGCTACTAACAAAAAACTTACGGGCTTTCCAAAGAAGGAGAAGGCCGCGGAAGGATTCTTTGCCAGACAGCTCTTAGGCGAGAATGTTGTTGTCCGGAGCACCTGTACTGCTGGGGTAGGAGGTTACTTGACCTGTCGTCTCTGTGGGAGTTGTCCCCTTTTGTTGCACTGGTCTTACACGTACATTGGTTTAGTTCACCCGTCGCGTAACTCCAGAGGTTGCCCCGAGCTAGGACCTACCGTTACTTCGAGGGGGGTCCCGTGGCGGCGAGATGGGTCTCGACCCGGGGTTCCTATTGGTAATTAGGCGATTGATGACATTGATCGACATGGGGAGGTTGGTTGAAGGCTAAAGTTGGAAGTTACGCAATAGTTGGCCAATCGAAATTGATCCGTTCAAGGTTCAGACGTTGGAGAATGCGTCGTTGAATTAAAGCATGAAAACTTGGTTCATTGGCATTTGAAAAGCTACAACATGCGGGAATAAAGTTGAGCACTCATAACCGGTTGACTTTAGTCGAGGGCTGCATAAATGCGCGATTAAACTCGAGCATTAGCAGTCAAAGAGTTGTCATCTCTCTATCGCCTTCGGCTCGCTCAAGCCGAGCGGCAAATATCGGTCTCCGAACCGCCGTCATTCCAGATCAAGTCGCTGGAAAAAGCGGCGAATCCGCTCTCCTTTTGAGAGAGCAGCCCAGCCGGCGACCGCTTCGTTCCAGACTTGCGCCCCCGGCCTCGACTTCAAGGCACACATCAGCCACACCGCCAACGCTATGTGAGCCGGAGGAAGTTTCAGGCGGGCGCTAACAAGGGTCTTCAGTTGTCGGTGGGTTGATCTGTACATACTGTCTGTCAACTTCTTCTTGTGAACGTGTGTAATGCTCAGCTACGCGTAGAAAGCCGTCAACGAGTTGTGTAATCAAGGCTATCTGAGCAGTAGCTTTCGCTTATAAGACTTTGTACATGTAATAATGCCGCAGATCGATCACGCCGCTTTAAAGGTGGAGAGTCATTTCCCTTATAGTTACAGCCATAACCATACGCCTTATAAACTAAGCCTGTCAATGCCAACTCAGCTGTCTCTGCTGATGCCCCGCTGCGGCGGCCGACGGCTGACTCGCAGGCTTGCCACGCCTCTTTATACACAAGCGGTATTATTCTGGCAAATTGGAGTCAAAATTGCATCTTCGAGAGCCTTTTTTTACTATGGGAAGGGCAAGGCCGCCTGAATTTTACGTCAAGGGCTGAGGATCACGGCCCCGTCGTATTGAGTTTGTCTAAATGCCTACAAAGACTGCGATCAGGATGAGAGCGGAATGGTCTTCCGTCGGGAAACTGGGAAAGGTGGTGAGGTAGGACAGTCTGCAAGGATGGTCATCGAGAGCGTCGATACACAGGACGATCCCGAAGTAGATGTCTTTGCCCTCATCCTAGAATACATCAAGCTGTGCAACTACTAGCTTCGCTAAGGGAACAGACCGGTGATACGAGATATGAAGCAAGCATGCTATAGCCACGGAAAGAACAAGCAGAATTTCAAGTCACAAATTGGGTTGTATAGAAAAAAAGACCAGAGCAAGCCAAGATTTCAACTTGCGTTTTAAAATATTGTAGCAACATAATGGATTGAATACATATCTTTCAAGACATGTAGTTTTTTCATTACAAGACAATCCTCGCCAACGAATAGCAAGAACTCTGTAGCTACAATATAACGTAGGCTCAGTACAGCTAAGTAGAGAAGAGAATCTTATAAGATAACATTTACTAAATGATATAACACCTTAACTTAAAAACAGGCTATTGAACGCAATTTTAATGCTTTAATGAGTTTTTTTTTCAGGCTATAAAGACTAAAGTGAATTTAAATGAGGCGTTATTACTCTAATTTGTCTGTTTATTTGTTGATTTGTTTGTTTTCTTTTGTGGCTTGCCTCACCAATCATCATAGCCAGTGTTATCATTTGCTTGTGGCGATCAAGGAGAAGGAAGGTATCGGACAAAGCCTGCCTCGGATTGTAGAGAAAATGCCCAGCGCTTCAAGTTGCTAAAAGTGTATTTCCACTTGGCAGAAGCCATGTTCAGCCCATGGCCATGTATTCAGCTTGTTTACACATTGAGGAGCTTCAAAGCACCAACCTTTTTTTTTTTCATGTTCAATCTCGCTCATGGTGTTCATGCACTAGCTCAAGGAGGGACAAAGTCCAAGCTTATAACGTCTCCAAAAAAAAAAGAGAAAAAAAATTAACGCCGCGAGCCGCCATTACATTGAACTCGTTTGATAGGCCTTGAATGCAACACGTAGGATGTCAGCCAATGGTCAATTTCACACTAAGTCAAAAGGTTAAAAACGTCAGACTCTGCATGGTTCTACCACATTTTTTTTTCTTTTTTTTCTATCGGAAGAGGATGCTTTTTCCCAGCCAAGTATGTAGTACGTTTACTACCATCAACTAAGAGCAAAAGGTCGCATATGGATAGGCATATCGACGCGGAGAGTTTAGATATAAGACCCAACCACGGTCAGCAAAGGGCGTGACCTGTCATTACCCGGATTCTAGGGAAACCAGGGGCGGAGAAGGGGAAAAAAAAAAATTGCGACCCAGAAAACGCAAGTTTAGCGGTCAAACAGTCCGAACGAAGCCAACAGCAGCACGGACGGGTGCAGAAACAAGAGATAAGGGCAGGTACAACAAAGACAAGAACGGTCGAAAAATCTATATGAGCTGGTCCGGTTTTCTTTTTTTATTTTATTTTTGCACACACGCCACAGTCGACGAATCCGAAAGCAAGTGGACAAAGAAACAAAAAAGGGGGGGGAGGGGGATCGAAAAGATAACGGATTATCGGCGGCCGTCATGGGAAAAGACATCATCAGACTGGTCAGACTCAGTCTCGGCATCCTCTTACACGAAGTATCGACGAAATCATGCGTGGTGGATCTCGCGGTTAACGACTTCACCGTCGGTGCCAATGTCTCCGGGAAGCTAGGCGGCTTGGTCTGCCAGGGCGGAGCGACCCCCCCGGCTTGGATCTTCGACGACGGCGGCACCGTCTCGACAATCAGTCACTTGACCGTGGCCCGAACCGGCGGCTACGTCTTCCGCCCGGCCAAGAGCAGCCCGTCCGGGACAAGAGCGGCGAGAATTGTGGACGAGCTCCGGCCCGGCTGGTATGATGCTGACAATGCCAAGTTTACCGAGATACGCGACGCAGAGGGCGAGAGCGTCTGCGTAGGATCCCTCATTTATGGGAAGACGGTTTGGAAAGTGAGCTTTCAAGGCCATCTCGGCACTCTACTCTGCTCAACACTCTTCCAACGGCCCCGCGTGCGGACCCTGACGAATGAGACGGGTACCATAACCTTCTTGCGCGACTTACAGTTGTCGCCAAACTCGACCGTCGGAATCCATCGCACACTTTCCGACGAGACCTTTGTCGTGGGCGTGAACCGATCTGTCGTCTGGCCGGGGTTGCTAGACGGCTCCAACTGGGGACAAAGCGCTTCGCTTCGCGTGGCCGAGGAGAATCCCAATGCCTGGTCCTACTTTTGCTCCTCCAGTTGCGCAGAGTGCACGACGCCCGCGCTCGCAAACTGCCAGGGCGAGCTGTTATCCGTTTACCCGATCCATGACGTGTTGAAAAGACCGACGAGCAGCGCGTCGACGCGTCGCAGGATGGCGCGCTCGTCTTGGGTCAGTCTTCGATCGGAATACTTGATGCCAGAATTGGAGATCGTGTCATATGTTCGCCCGAATTGCGACGATGAGCTCGGACTCGATTGCCTTCCTGGTGAGTGTCGTTTGTGTGCGCCGGAAACCAAAAAAAAAAAAAAGAATATGTGGTTGTTCCTTGCCCGCGTCCTGACTGTGACGATGGCCCAGTATTCCCACAACGACCACTTCAGAACAAGACGATCGAGGCACTGGCGAAAGACGAGTTTCTTGCTGATGGTGAAGCTATTCCTAGAGGTGGATCTCTTTTTGAAGGTGAACCTCTCCCTACAGCCGAGGCTGTGTATCGCGGTCATGGCGGTTCCGACCTGTGGAGAGTAGCGGCCGCAAGGCGCCACGCGGTTGGCATTTACGCCGCGATATTAACCGTGATAGAAGCCATTCTTGAGACGTGCGAGATCTCACAGGAAGACTCTATCGCATCGCTGACAGCCATGGGCATTGGCATGCCTCAAGGTACTTATTACGGTAGACGAGGCGCCGAGCGGGTCATGGGAATAAAACATGGCAAGGCCGTTACCAGAGGTAGTTCGGCCGCCAGGGTGATCGCAGCGGGCGGCATAAAAGAGGTCGCAAGCCTCGCGGCGAGTGGTGCCGGCCTCGGCCTGACGGGAGGCGCCCTCATAAGTTCCATGTACACCGACCTGGTCATAGACACGACTTGCGGTTTGCTGCTGGGAACGGTCCACGTTGGTTACGATCGCGATTCGGAAGCCGGACGGGCCATCGAAGCCTGGAAACGGAAACTGTCCGGGCGAGAGATTGGAGGCAGCGAGATGTGGGATAAGCTTTGGTCTCGATTTCCCCTCACCCACGTTATCGATGGTGTGGTCGCGGGCAACATAACGGTTGGTTTGAACAGGAAACATCCCATGGTCAAGTTGTTTGTGAGTTTCTCAACCGGGATCCCGGGTGCGGCGAGACCGAAAGGGAAGAGCTGACCAAGTCGGCTGCAGAATTCCGACTGGGAGTGGTGCGGCGCTGAGGTCACTGTAAGAATTCTCGCCATCCTACAGGTAGCTCTCAGTTGATCGTTTGCCTGTGCTGACGCCTGAGCCAGTGCCACAGAGATGGCGACTGTTTTTGGGATCGAGATTGTCGAACGCAGGCTTTCAAGGTATTGATGCTCGCAGAATTGTCGTCGTCTGAACTAAAAGAAGAAAATCTGCCAGGGAAAATTGTCGAATATCCACTGTGGCACACATCTCTGGCCTCATAGCTGCTGGGTTAAGGTGTCCGACTGCACGGGCACGGCTTGTCAACTCCGCCACCACTACTGAGAAGACGAGAGGAAGACGAAATCGGCGAATGTAGGAACAGAAAAGGGGTGTGGGTTTGGGTTTGGGTGAATCTCGACGTCATGTGACAACAAGTTGGCTCCAAGGGGGTGGGTAAGAGAGAAAAAGATGGCAAGGGGGGATGGGTTAGAGAAAAAGATTGATGGCCATAGGTTGAGGGACCCACGCACTCTCTCGACTTTGTGAGGAGTAGTTGGAAGCGGAATTTCTCGTGATTGAAGTAGAGCAAAAATTCCCATGTCTTCTCTTGGTAAAGAATCGATGACGATAGACTGAACTAGGGTTGCGAGTTCTCACGATAGCCGGCCCGGGCTGTTTTTTCCCCCAGACCCCGTGAAAGCTCCGTGAGCTGCGGGGCGTGTTCGTATCAGTAGATATCTAGCCGTGATGGGAATAGTCAGACTAGGGGGCACGTGCATAGACGATTACTCACGGGCTCCATCATCATGTATGCATGTATGCATGTATGTGCGTCACAGAGAGAACGGCTTTCTCCCGGGTAAGACAGTCTAAATAAAGACAGCCTTTCTCCCCCCCCCCCCCCTTTAGCAGCAGACTAAGACAGAGGTAGGCAGTAGTAAGAGTAGGTAGGTAGGTGCTACGAAGATGGGTAAAACCTTCAGCAGCCGTTTTTTTTTTGGGGTTTTTTCTTTTGCATCATCACGACCATCCATCATCGTTAGCAGCCGCAAATCGCGAAGTGGGTGAGTGCCGGGCGATCACGGCATACAAACTAAGGCGATAGTGGAAAAGGCACGAAATGGGGAGGGGGGAGAAAACATATAAACGCGGCCCCAGGTACAGCGTTATCGCGCCGTCGGCGTCGGCTGCCTATCGCGGCCGCACAGACGCTGCTAAGCATCTACACAGTTTGCCCAACAACCACCAAAGATGATGCTAATAACCTTGACCCCCGTAGGTAGCCTGTACTTGAGGTGCGCGGTCCGGGAAGCGGTGGTGACAGGTACGGATACCGCAATCTCTCTCTTTCAGGCACCCCCTCATCTTGCCTTGCCGCTCCTCTTGTGTCTTCTCTCCTCTTCTCCTCTTCCGCTTCCGCTTTCTTCTCCTCCTTCTTCTTCTTCATCTTCTTCCTCTCCCTCTCTCCCTCCCTCCATCATACCAACCTTCGTTCATCGCCCTCTCCGACGCCCTCTCATCCATTTTTCTTGGTCGGTATTCTATCGCCTCAGGTAAGGCCGCATTCTTTCTCCTCCTCCTCCTCCTCCTCCTCCTCCTCCTGCCCCTCCTGCTCCTCCTCCCCTCGCCTCACCTCGCCTCGCCTCGCCTCGCCCCTGGCACCTTCATGCAGTGCAGTCTGCCCCCCGTCATGGTCCCTGCAGCTCCTCACAAACACTCACCACCATGACACACATGTGCACCCGCATACATATGCACGCCATGTTGCACTCCTCGCCTTGTTTCGGCCGCTAAAAGCCACGCGCCGCTCGGTGCCCTTTGCTAAATTCTACCTCCCCTATCCTCCCCCCCAGCTCCAGACGCTTCCAGTTAGCCTGCCGTCCTCTCCATGCCATTTCTCCACGCATGACCTCACTCGCTCTTCGGCCGTCATCACCTACTATTTGGCACTTCAGATAGCCGCGTTGGATACCACGACTCGTGCGCCCAGCAGCCCGTCTGCTGTTCGCAATCGCCCCTCTCTGAGCTGTCTGCCCATCATGACCAGCTCTCCACGTCGCCCTAGCTTCGGCATGTTACTCCGCCGATCCAAGAGCGGCGACTTCGGAAAGGGCGCCAAAAAGAAGGAGGTCGAGTTGGATCGCCAGCGCATGAATCCTCCCGTGCTGCCCGAGTTTCGCAAATCCAACGACCACTTGTCCAAGTCATTCGCGCCCGAGCTTCAGCCCGCCCCAGCATATAGCCTCTCCGCTTCCCCTTCCGCTCGCGTTTCTCAGGAAACGCCTCGCAACTACGCCGCCCCCATCTATCCTCCCGTACCTCCCATCCCCTTCGACATTTACGCCAGAACCGAGAGCATGACCCACCGAGGCCGTTACAGCTATGCCAGCAGCGCAGTCAGCACCATCAACGGCCCTAGGAGGGTTCGCAGGCGGAAGGATCCCACCCCGTTCAAGTAGGACCACCAGCCCCTTTGATCTTGATGCTCTCTCCTTCGTTTTCGTCCCTGACGTTGATCTGCAGTATTCTCATCGTCGGAACCGCCGGCGCCGGCAAGACGTCCTTTCTCGAGTTTTTAAAAGCCGCTGCCGCCCTGCCGGCCCATAAACGGCCCACCAAGAGACCCGAAGAAGACGATTTCCGTGTCCCGACGTTGCCCACCGGCAACTTCGTCCCCCACTACCTAGAGTCCGAGATGGACAAGGAGCGCATCGGCCTGACACTCTGGGACTCGGAGGGTCTGGAGAAGAATGTCGTCGACCTACAGCTCAGAGAAATGCTGGCTTTCCTCGAGAGCAAGTTCGAGGAGACGTTCAACGAGGAGATGAAGGTGATTCGCTCGCCCGGCTTTCAGGACACTCACATCCACGCCGTCATCTTGGTCTTGGATCCGGCGCGCCTCGACCGCAACGTGGCTGCGGCCCGCAAGTTGTCTACTGGAGGCCATTCCAACGGCAGCACACACGGCCTACAGCCGTTTGGCGCCCTCGACGAGGACGTCGACTTGCAGGTGCTTCGCGCACTCCACGGCAAGACCACCGTCATCCCCGTCATCGGCAAAGCCGACACCGTCACGACAAAGCACATGAACGTGCTGAAGCGAGCCGTTTGGAGCAGCATCAAGGCGGCCAAGGTCGATCCCCTCGAGGCCTTGGGCCTTGACGAGGATGGGGAGTCGGACAGAATCGACGAAGACGACGATGAGTCGGTAGACAAGAATGGCAATGGCATGATACCGTACTCGCCATCTGGCAGCAGCTCGACGCGCCTGTCGGGCCACTCGACGCCCAAGGACGACGACAAGCCGTTTCTCCCCTTTTCCGTCATCAGTCCCGACCTGTACGAGCCGGGTGTCGTCGGTCGGCGGTTCCCCTGGGGCTTCGCCGACCCTTACAACGAGCAGCACTGCGACTTTCAGCGCCTCAAGGAAGCCATCTTCTCCGACTGGCGCGCCGACCTGCGCGATGCGAGTCGCGACCAATGGTACGAGGCGTGGAGGACCAATCGGCTCAAGCTAAGAGACACCGCCTACCGCCGCCGGTAGATGGTAGTCAGTGGAGTTGGACGGTGAAGAGAGAGAGAGCGCGCTGTCTCACCGCCGCGATGCACATCAAAGTTCTTCCGCTTTGGGCCCGGACCGCAGAGACATAGACTGGCACGTGCTGCCGGCCGGTCCCTCTTTTTTTCCTTCCTTCTTCTTGTGATTCCTTTTCCAGCTGCGTCATACCCTTATTATCCCTACGACCAGTTTTCCCGGGCGGATCCCACGCTCGTTGCACGGCTGGTCGATTGTCGATGGAGCGCGTGCTGGTGGCGGAGCCTTTGGCCTAGAGTTGTGACGTTTTGAATTTTGGCGACAGCACTTGTGCCATTGGCTACGGCTCGAGGCAATTGATGACTCTTTTCTGGCTTGCCTGTTTCGTTCTCGCGTTGGCTGTGTAGCATTTTTTTAATTACAGGCCTACTTAGCTCTCGGCAGGAGATGAGCCGATTAATGACATTTATCTCTGATGTGTCTCAGTAAGTGCTTATTGTCGGGTGAGGAGGGGGGTGAGACGAGTAATTGATCATCTGGTGAGGCGAGACGCAGCTTCTGCGCAAGAGAAGAATGAGAGACTCAATGTGACTGTAAGAGAGAGAGAGAGAGA
>LAZP02000345.1:722-22085 GCA_001272575.2 Ophiocordyceps unilateralis | reverse complement strand
TATATATATACGTACATGTCTGTTATACCTATATACATGGCCTTATATGTTCGGAAGCTGTAAATATACTTTTCAAACCAACGCCCTCGGCCAGGTCCCGTCTCAGTACTGTATGTAAAGGCAGGAAGAGATTTCCCGATAAGGGCAAGGAACGGCAAAGAGAGGCTATAGCACATTTGAATTCTTCTATTCATAGAGTGAACCCATGTATTGAAACATGTCATGTAATCCATGTCCGTACCTATATATGTTGGTACGGTAGGTAGGACTTCATATGGCCATCAACGCCTGCCTACGAAATAATAATGCAGAGTAAAAAGTCCAGGAAACAGAGGTGACTGGGAACCACTTTCTTATGGACTTTGGGCACTGATATAGACCAACAAGTACCTATTGACTGAGGCCAAGATACAAAAACGGCAGATTGCTCTGTTGAAGAGGGCGGAAGAGCTCTGTTTACGACGAATTCCTTGTGACGGACGTTAGTTGAGTCAGCCCTTCAAGCAACCCACTCTCTCTTGAATATTTTACACCGAGTACAAGCATCAGCAATCTCGACGGGCTGCATCCTAAACCGTCCCATCTGGATTCAACTTGAAAGTTTCAGATGCAAGATAACATGTTGTGCCACATTTCTCACATCCTTCTTACGTTCATCAGCGTCTCACAAGCCTATGGAACCCAAAACAACACAGCTTCAGCCACGCTGAACAAGAGATATCACGCGAATATACTCCCCGAATCATCAATGAAAAATTGCGACGGTCAACGTGTACTTGAAGGTCATGGAATTTCCCGATTTAGCTGGATTACCGACAATCTAAGTCCTGGTGACAAGCTTGCCCGATCCTCTGCCCCTCATTTCTTTTGCAACGACAACTCTCACGCTATCAACGACGAGTCGATTGGGTTTCTACGCGAGAAAGGTATCAGGCATGTCATTAGTCTCAACTCGGAGGCTGGCAGGGAGGATATTGTAAAGGCCCTGAAGGACAACGACATCCAGTACACCCAACTGCCCACTTCAGACTGGGAACCACTCAGCCTTGACGCCCTGGTCCAGGGTGTTGAGTCTTTCATCGTCAGGCCCAGAAGCCCAACCCTGATTTGGTGTGGCTTCGGGCACGGACGGACGGGAACATTGATCACTGCCATTCAGATGTTCCGATTGAGAGAACAGTCTTTCCCGGCACGGCAACTGGATCAAAAAGATTACGGTAAAAATAATGTCGAGACACAGGAGCAAAGAGATCTTTTGGACATTTATCAATACACACTCGACTCGGAATTCGAGATTGAAGGTTATACCAAGCTTTTGGCAGGCGATTATTACTTTTCCTTTGCGTCAGCGGTTAGGAAAGCCAGCAGAGCCAAGGCAACGCAGCCTTTTGAGCCCAAGGTTTCGAATATGAAATACCAATCCATCATTAACGTTGTCCGGGAATTGGCGTGGACAAGACAAGTTTTTCGACGATTTGCTACCTTGGCGGAAACCCTACTCATGGAAGGGGGTGATTTGGCTGAAACCCGGCGTGCTGAGAAAGCGACGGTCCAAGTTCAGCCAGCGAGTTCCATGGATGAGCTTCTGGAGCACTTATGGGAAGTCCTTAAAGAGATCGTTATAATGCGTGTATTCATCCAAGATTACAAGCCACTCGCCGCCCCAAGCGCTACGTTGCGGAATTTGTTCGACTTCGCCGCCAATTTTGTCAATACAAAGCTAAAGACCATTGTTACAGCCTCGAGGGTAATGAGGACCGAGGCCGCCCGCCTGTACTTCCAGCACTTGGCAAACAACGCTGAGGATGTAACGAGGGAGATTGAGGAAAATGAGACGAGAAAACCGATGGATGCTACAGACTCTGCGCCCACGGAACAAGACTATGAGGCTTCAGCCATTGAGATCGAGCAAGCTGCAGCCAGCATCCCCGCGGTGGACAAGTTCGGAACTGTTACAGAAAAGGCATCAGGATCCGGGAGACAAATGGTGGGAGAGAAAGACGTGCCTGCAGTCGACGAGGTTGAGTCGCACGGAATCATGAGTATCGACCAATCCGACACCAGGCATCCATCTGCAGTCTCCGAGAATAACATGAATACAGCTGCAGTTGAGAAGGTCGAGGTGGATGAGACGAGTCCGGCCGGAAAGACGAAAAAAACTGGCGATATAGAGACGGTCACTGAAGAGGCTGTGATGGACGAGGCGAAGAGCCCGACTCTGGTTGAAGACGTTCTAGATACAGCGATGAATGAGGAGACAGCTCAAGAGAAGGTGGAGAAGGTTGTGAACCGCCTAACGAGCGAGCCCGAACATCCAACAACAGCTACAGACGCTCGGGAGACGGATCTAGAGGACAAAGCGAGCGAGATTGTGTCCGAAGAAGCTGGGGACATGTTTCAAGAGATTAATGCGATGACGAAGGAGACTCACAAGAACGATGTTCGAAACCCAACGCCGGCCGCGAAGGCGGAGAAATCGTCAGCCGACGACGGCGCCAAACAATCGGGGGCGACGAGCGAAGCTAAGCATGCAACGACAACTGAAGAAGCCGACCGAGAGGTTGAGGAGAGCCACAGGGTACCTGGAGAGACTAGGACGCGAAAAGACGGGGATTCCAGGTTGGAAATGGCTCAAGAAGAAAAGATGCAGGAAGCCGCAACGAGCAAGGCCGAGAACCCAGAACAGCAGCCGTCGGTTGAAGGAGCGAA
This sequence comes from Ophiocordyceps unilateralis, assembly GCA_001272575.2. NCBI lineage: Eukaryota > Fungi > Ascomycota > Sordariomycetes > Hypocreales > Ophiocordycipitaceae > Ophiocordyceps > Ophiocordyceps unilateralis. The sequence goes on along the minus strand of LAZP02000345.1, from coordinate 19,376 downwards.
AGATGTGGAAGAGAGCAACGACAGCTCGTCGAATGGGCTCCTGGACGCCATCGGAGGCGTTTTGACCGCCGTCGGCTCTGTTGCAGGGGCTCAAGTGTTGAAGAACATGGCGATAACCAAAGGCACGCGACAAGATTCAAGCAGACAGGGGCCCCACGCAGAAGGCTCCCCCGAACCCAGTGTAGGGTCCATTGAGCCCATCGAGGCGCCCATCGAGGTCAGTGCGAAGGAAACACTACATCTGGTGCAAGAAGCCATGGAAGAATGCGTACACGAGGCATTGGAGAAACTCCCATCTCCGCCACGGGGATCGGTAGCCAAATACAGATCCAAAACCCGTTCGAAGATGAAGTTGATGGGCCGCGCGATATCGTCACCATGGCCTTCAAGCGAATTGGAAACAGGGAAAGGTCTCAATCAGACATGGCAGCGCAGGGAAGAAAGGCAAGAGGAGCGGGCTTGGATGGTAGAGATCTTGCGTCCTGTCGTTGAGCGACTTCTCGTCCGGGTACTATCCCAAAGGCTGGAAGAGTTTGAACGCCAGCTGTGGAAGTAGAAATTGGCATCAGGCTTGTTGCAGACTTTGGTTGAAGTCGCATAACAGGTGGGTGGAAGCCTTATTCATGCGCCATGGTCTTCGGCCCGGCGATCCATCTCGTACACGCGTCTGCATAGTTGTAAGGCAATTCCCAAAGATTCATGCCCTTTACTGGAGCTTGATTCTCGGTTCCTTTCAAGTCCATCCATCAGCGATTGCTTGTCTTTTGTCTTTCTTAAAGGAACGTGTGCAATGGGAGGGCGAACTGGTGACGGATCAACTGTCGGGCCGCTGAAGATTTTTTGGCCCCTCCTTCCTCTATCGATAGCAAGCAGACGAACCTCATCGGTTGCAACGCCGCTTACCATCAAAGAACAGGCGAACTCCTCCCTCGCCCCCTCGATCCGCGATGCCGCACGATACTCTGGTCGGCGGCTCGTGCTTCACGCAATCCGCCGCCGAGACGCTCAAAGCACGTGCCAACAAATCTGCCCAACAACCCCGAATCACGAGCGTGCGCGGCCAATGGATTTACTACGTCTACCTGCTGAAGACGGACAGAACAGTCCTCGACCAACTCAAAGAGCTGCTCCATGATGTCGATTCCCAGCCGTTGTTGGCGGCTGAGAGCGGTCGTAACTCCATTTGCCTCTACGTCACGCCGCGCTATCTCTCCCCTTGGAGCTCGCAGGCTACCAGCATCGCCCAGGTGTGCGGACTCGGCGACAGTGTCCGGCGCATCGAACGCGGCCGTCTCATACTCCTCGAATTCGATAAGCCCTTTCTGCCTGGCCAGGAGGACTCGTTTCGCGATGCCTTCTATGACCGTATGACGGAGACTTTTACACTCGAGAAGCCCTGTCTAGATGCCATGTTTATGGATGCTGCTCCGTCCCCGCTCGTTGTCGTCGACATCTTCGCCCCTGGAAAAGACCCCATTGACGTCCTCAGGGAGTACAACAAGGAAAAGGGCCTCAGTCTCGACGAGTCCGAGATGCAGTACCTCGTACAGCTCTATGAGAAGCTCCAACGCCCGCCCAATGACGTAGAGCTTTTCATGTTCGCACAAGTCAACTCGGAGTACGTCAGAAAATACATCATGTCTGTTCGCCTGCTAATCCTTTGCATCACTCTCAAAGACATTGTCGTCACAAAGTCTTCAACGCTCATTGGACTATCGATGGCGTGCCCCAAGATAGCAGCCTCTTCGATATGATCCGCAACACTCACAGAAAGACGCCTGAATTTACCATTTCTGCTTATAGCGACAACGCGGCCGTTCTTCAGGGCGAAATGGCAAACTTTTGGTCTCCCGACTACTCCACTGGCAACTGGAGGCTCAACCCTGAGGTTGCGCATATCCTGGCCAAAGTTGAGGTGCGTCGCAGCCCATCTCCCTTGACTCGGCTCGCGCCATGGAGTGTCTTCTTGCTAATTGGTCTTTTGTGCCGAACCAGACGCATAATCACCCCACGGCCATCTCGTAAGTGCACCATCGAACCCGAGCGAGGTACACTGCATCGACTCACGGCGTACGTTGTAGGCCGTTCCCCGGCGCCGCTACCGGTTCCGGCGGCGAGATACGAGATGAGGCTGCTGTAGGCCGGGGTTCCGTGACAAAGGCTGGGCTTTGTGGTTTCTGGGTCTCTGACCTGCTGATTCCCGATCATCGTGCTCCTTGGGAACTCGACGTCGGCCGTCCGGCTCACTACGCCAGCAGTCTTGAAATTATGCTCGATGCTCCGATTGGTAGTGCGCGCTTCAACAACGAATTTGGACGACCCTGCCTTACCGGCTGCTTCCGTACGCTCCTCACTCCGGCGGCGGCCTCTCACGACGTCTCCAGCACGTCCAAGGCAAAAGAGTGGCGGGGGTACCACAAGCCCATCATGCTTGCCGGAGGACTAGGCACTGTTCGTCCGCCTAACGCCCTCAAGGATGAGAGATTTGTCCACGACGGGGCACATGTCATCGTGCTGGGCGGTCCAGCCATGCTCATCGGTCTCGGTGGGGGCGCGGCGTCGAGCAACGCGTCGGGCGAGGGAAACGCCGAGCTCGACTTTGACAGCGTGCAACGCGGCAATCCAGAGGTAAGCGAGCAGCCTTTCTGTCACTGTCCTCGTCAGGGGTCCTGTGTATCTAACTCATGCTTGTAGATGGAACGACGGGCTCAGATGGTCATCAACACTTGCACGGCCTTGGGTGACCAGAGTCCCATTGCCATGATCCATGATGTCGGAGCGGGCGGTCTCTCGAATGCGCTGCCAGAACGTGAGTGACCCCCTTTCAGCCGCTACCCGGGTCTCGCAGGCCGTTATTGACACGCCGTGCAGTCGTCAAGGACGCCGGCTACGGTGCAAAGTTTGAGCTTCGACAAATTGAGAGCGCCGACGGCAGCATGAGCCCCCTCCAGATCTGGTGCAACGAGGCACAGGAGAGATACGTCCTCCTGGTCAACCCCGATAACATGAATCGCTTCACGAGCATCTGCCGCCGGGAGCGTTGCGGCTTTTCTGCTGTCGGCTCAGTTGCCACCAAGGAATCTGGCGGGACGGCGAGGCTGGTCCTCACGGATCGCGAGTCTAAAGAGTATCCGCGACCGATTGACTTACCAATGGACGCTCTTTTTCCTCCCAAGCGGCAGCAAGATCGGGTCGTATCGTCCATGAAGCCGCGCTTTCCTCCCTTCGATGTCCTGTCTGCCCTTGGCAAAGCACTGGGTGAAAACACCACTGCAGACCTCTTCGCCGAGGCAGTGGAGCGGGTATTTATGGTGCCGGCTGTTGGGTCCAAGTCGTTCCTCATTACCATTGGCGATCGAACGGTCGGTGGTCTGACGACGCGAGACCAGATGGTCGGGCCTTGGCAGACGCCCGTCGCCGATGTCGCCGTCACAGCCACGAGCTTCAGCTTAGGCGGCAAACAGAGAAGCGGCGAGGCCATGGCGGTGGGAGAGCGGCCGACTTTGGCTCTCATCAACCCCGCCGCTTCTGCGAGGATGGCGGTTGCGGAGAGCCTCCTGAATCTCGGCGCGGCCGACATCGTGGGCGACCTACGACGCGTCAAGCTGTCGGCAAACTGGATGGCGGCCGTCAATCACCCCGGCGAGGGCGCGGCGCTGTACGAGGCTGTTCGAGCCATCGGCATGGAGATGTGTCCCGAGCTGAATATCAGCATCCCGGTCGGCAAGGACTCGACCTCGATGAAGGCAGTCTGGAAGGACAGGGACGAGGTGAAGAGCGTCACGTCGCCCGTGTCAGTGGCCATCTCGGCCTTTGCCGTCGTCGAGGATGTCAGGAAGACGTGGACACCGCAGCTGCGAAGGCCGGAGGAGGTGGGCGAGACGATGCTCATGTTTGTTGACCTGGCCGAGGGACGGCAGAGACTGGGAGGCTCAGCCCTGGCCCAGTCTCTCGGCGCCGTCGGCAACGAAGCCCCGGACGTGAACAACTTTGGCCTCGTGGCGGACTACTTTGATGCGCTGTGGCAGCTGCATAAGAGCGGAGTGGTGCTGGCGTATCACGATCGGTCCGACGGTGGCCTGATGACGACGGTGGCAGAGATGATGTTTGCAGGCCGGTGCGGTGTCGACATGATGATGGACGGCATCGCCAAGTCGAGCCGGCCGGCCGACATGCTGCCGGCCCTCTTCAACGAAGAACTCGGCGCCGTCTTCCAGGTGCGGGCTTCGGACGAGATCAACTTCAAGAGGTGCTTCGCGACGTGTGGGCCGCCGCATGGTCTGATCCGCAAGTTCGCCGTGGTCAAGTCGAAGCTGAAGCAGACGTTGACGATTCGTCACGGCGCCACGACGGTTGCCACGCTGGACCGCGTCCAGATGCAGCAGTGGTGGTCCAAGACGTCGTACGAGATGCAGCGACTGCGAGACAACGCCGACTGCGCGAGGTCCGAGTTGTCCGCCGTGGCCGACTGCTCGGATCCGGGCCTATCGTACCAGCTCACCTTTTCGCCGTCGGACACCATCAAGCCCCTGAAGTCTTCCATCACCGGCCTCTTCGGCAAGGCGCCTCGCGTGGCGGTGCTGCGGGAGCAGGGCGTCAACGGCTACGCCGAGCTGGCATTCGCCTTCAAGGCAGCGGGGTTCGAGCCCGTCGACGTCCACATGACGGATATTCTCGACGGCCGCTCTCTGGCCGACTTCACGGGGCTCGCCGCGCCCGGCGGCTTCTCCTACGGCGACGTTTTGGGCGCCGGACAGGGCTGGGCCAAGTCGATTCTCATGCACGACAACGCGCGGCGAGAGTTTGCAGACTTCTTCAAGCGGACCGACACGTTTGCGCTGGGCGTCTGCAACGGATGCCAGATGCTGACGAGGATCAAGGAGCTGATTCCGGGCACGGACCACTGGCCGGCCTTTGTGGGGAACGCCTCGGAGCAGTTCGAGGCCCGCTTCAGCATGGTCAGGGTCGAGGTGGACGAGACGAAGCCGTCCGTCTTCTTCCACGGCATGAACGGCTCGGCTTTCCCGGTCGTGGTGTCGCACGGCGAGGGCAGGGCCGTGACGGCGACGCCAGACGCGCTCGCTACCCTGTCCAGGTCCGGCATGATCCCCTTGCGCTACGTCGACAATTCGCTCGTCGTGACGGAGAGGTATCCATTCAATCCAAACGGCGGCGAGGGGGGTATCGCCGGCGTGTCGAGCAAGGATGGGCGGTTCGTGGCCATGATGCCTCACCCCGAACGCACCATCTTGGCCGACGCGGCTAGCTACGTGCCGCCCGGGGCCGCCGATTCATGGGGCGAGTTTGGGCCGTGGATACGAATCTTCCGTAGTGCTCGACGATGGGTCGGATAGACGGACTGGGGGAGGAGGGTGAGAGGCGGAGAGGGGAAGGGGCATTGGCGTTATGGGAAAAGGCATCTGTCGGGGGATTGCAAACGGCTTGAGATGATTCTGCATCTTGGCATCAGCCGCCGGTAAGGAGGGACCTTTTGTTCAGTTACGAAGAAAAATCGAGGCCTACTGCTCTGCCGTGACTGACAAAGACGCCCACGTAGGGAACGGGGACGCAAAGATGCGGGCGGGAGCCTTACCACCTGGCTGGGCTCTCGAGTCTAATTTTTTTTTTTTCTTTTCTTTTCTTGGTTTTCCGCCTTGGTCACAGCGACGGCCCTTGCCAGGACTCGCGCCGTAACGTCACGTACCACGACTGCTTGTGAGGAAGGGTCACGATCTTCTGCTTGACGAAGCCCAGGGCCTCGAGATGATGAAGCATCCTAGCAGCCCGTCAGCCCGGGCCTTGAAGCCTCTCAGACGGCGATGGGAGGAGGGGTGGGAATTGCAAATGACTGGGAGATGGGGGTGGGGTGGGCTCACCTGCTGTTGTCGACGCGGGGCTCGAGGCAGACGGTCATTGTACGCAGGTCGGCGATGAAACACCAATGGACGAGGGAGGTCAACCAGGCAGCGACCCTGCCACGAGCCCAGTCCTCGCCAATCATGACGTGGATGCCCCGATCCCAGTCGGCGACGTCGTCGGGAGCGTGGCGGCCGAGAAGATCCTCCTTTGCCCAGTAGAGCTCGAAGTAGCCGAACGGTACGCCATCCCATAGACCGATGGCGGGAAAGGAATGGGGGTCCGCGAGGAGGCCATGGAGGTAGTCGGCTTGAAAGGCGCCCCAGAATTCACTGACGCGGGGGATAGCGTGCCAGGCGCGGAGGAGACATGTATCAGACTGGGAGTCACGGGCGGGGGGCCGAGGGCCGGGACCGAGGGGGCCGCGGTAGGGGACCGGTAGAGGAGACGACGAGGCGACGCGGAAGGAGAGGTGTTGACCGACGCTGGGGATGAAGCGAGAGTAGAAGACGTCGCCCATGCGTGGAGGCCGGGGACGGAGTGGATGACGGAGTCCGTTGGTGACGATGTGAGGCAACGGCGCCGGAGGGTAATAAGTTGGTAGGTGAGACGTTGACGAGAAGGGGTCAAGAGGAGGATCCGAAAGGGTCGAATGCGCCGCCGCGAAGACGACGCCAGGGTCCGAATCCCAACACGAAGACGGGCAGACAGGCTCGAGCGTAAAAAGAAAGAGTCTAGCAGGCGTCTGCCAAAACATGCGACGCTCAACGAAGAATGCCTCGGCAGCGGAAGCAGCCAGCACAGACGAGTCACGAGCGGCGACGAGACCCATGCGTTCCAACTTGGGCAACAGGTTACGACCGCGTAGGACGCCCTGGGGTCGTATCTCGACGGACCAGTCGGCCGAATCCGGCTCCGGCTGGTGAAAATACCAGCACAGCGTCACCCACAGCAGCATGGCCATCTGACGAGTTGGGCTTGCGGCAGTTTTGAATTCGCTGTCTGGAGGGGTGGCGGTGGAGGAGATGAAGAGGGAGTCGTGGTTGGCGGTTGGTCGAGAGAAGGGTCTGAAGCGGCTTCTTTTTTCATGCTTGTTTTGTATCGTCTGTTGACCAGACACATTGTCGTCGTCATCGTCGTCGTCGATAGTCTCATCATCCTCCACGGCCGTGTGCAGCACCGTCGTCCATCCGACCGGGTACGGATGGTGGTGAGAAGCGTTGAGCTGGTCGCTTCGGAAGCCTACGCCGGCGAAGACGGGGCTGACGGTGAAGGTTTGCCCATCGGGAAGGCGAAGGATTTGCGGAGGCGTCATCTAGACTCTCTTGTTGTTCTTTCTCTCTCTCTCTCTCTCTCTCTCACTCTCTCTCGTTGTCGTTGCATCGGTGAAGGAAGCGGAGAGAAGAGGGGAAGAGAAAAAAAAAAAAGGTTGATGAATAGATGGTTGGATGGTTGGATGCATGGTTGAGGTGGGCACGTGCGATGGGGCTTATCGATTGATTTGAGGGTAACCGTCCTTTGACGGCGGCGAGGGGGAAAAAAAAAATCGTACGACTGTTGGGAAGAAAAGATGGGGAGGAGATGAGGAGATGTTGATTACCTTGTTGTCGTCGTATTGGTGGATACGTAGTGCGTGGAAACGAGTCGAAATCATCCAAAGACACACACACACACACACACACACAGAGAGAGAGAGAGAGAGACAGAGAGAGAGACAGAGGGACAGAGGGACAGAGGGAGACAAAGAGGCGATAGGTAGTGGGTAGTAGGTAGTTCTTGTCATGACAGACAGACAGAACATGAAGACGTCGCCGCCATCATTACTAGGTAACTCGTGAGACTGGCGCTCGCCTCGCAGATACATAAAGCGGGCTTGTTCCAATCCGCAAACTCGTACGCCAGCGTCGTATTTTCCGCCCGCCACAAGGACTTTGCGTCTTCGAATCCTCCCTCTTCGCTCACTCCTTTGCCCTCCCCCCCTTGGCCTTGCTCGTCTTGGCAGTGTCATCATCGTCATCTTCTTGGCCATGCTCATCCCTGCTGCCGCGCTTCTTCTTCTTCTTCGTATCACTGCGCTCCGCTTCCTTCTCCTCCTTGTCCAACACCTCGAGGACCTCCTCGCCGCCCAAGTCGCGCATCTCATCCCACTCGACGTCGTACTCTGTCGCCGCAAGCTTGATCTCGTGCCTCAGCAGATTGGCCTCGTGAACCAACTGCTCCCATTTGCGCGGGTCGAAGCCACGCTCCTGGTACAGAGCCGTCTGGCGGCGGGATACCGTCAGGTTCATGGCCGCTTTGTAGCTCAGGTCGCGGCTGATGAAGAGGAACCACAGGTAGCCGCCCATGATGGTCGTCAGCCCGGCCAGGTACGTGATCGGTTCCACCAGGTCCCATCCCATGTCTGTGTGAAAGGTGACGTAGTAGACGATCCCCCACCAGCCTGCCAGCGCGGCGAATCCGCCTTTTGCGAGTCGATGAGCGCCCTGGTGAGCGAGGAGGTCGCATTCCTTCTTGACGCCCGACATCTGATCGATTTGTAGAGACATCTTACGAAGCCGAGTGCGCAGGTAATACGTCCGATCTTTGAAGCTCGGCACCGCAACGCGCAGCTCGTGATCCAGGCCCTCGATGCCGATGGCGAACTCGCGCCCACGCGCCGCGTCGCGAATAAAGTCGCCCACCTCGGTGCTGCTGCTCCAGCGGACCCATCTCGTCTCGTCACTGTTTCCGGGGCCTTCGCGTCCGAGGCCGGAGTAGGCCGCGACGTTGGCGCCGTGCCTCTCGTCCGATGGGCCCTCCGTTTCGGCGTGGCCCGCCGCCTCAGCTCGGAAGACCAGCTCCGGTAGCTTCTCCCGCCCGTCGGTCCGCATCGGCGGTATCTCCGCCTGAATCAGCCTCTCGAGGTACGAGAGGGGCTGCTGCGGATGCACGAGAAGCGCCAAGGGCTCGACAGCCCGCTTGCTCCACCTCCGCTTCTCCTCCTCGCTGGCGTTGATGTGCTCCTGTTCCGGATGGAAGGGCATCGGCAGAATGAGCTTCAGGAGCCGCGTCGGCGTCGTCAATAGTCGTCCTGCCGACGCCCACATCGTCAGCTTCCCTTGTGCTGCCTTCCATCTGCCGTCCCGTAAGGACTCGTAGCTGATTCAGGGGAACCTATCCATCCGCCTTACCTTTTGTGCCATCCCCGCCGGACGGATCATGCGACGTGGCCTTGGGCAGGGCATTGCTGTTCTCACGTTGCCACGGACGGTCATTGACCTTTCTCTGCTGACTCTTGCTCGTCGTCACACGCTGCCATTGGTCGTGGGCGCTTTCCGGTTTCCGCTCGTCTCGTGGGCGCGCAAGAGAGGCGGATATGCTGCGGCTGGCGGACGGCAGCGGCTTGAGACTCCATCCGAGGGCGAGGCGAGCCACCGGCCGCCGCAGGACACAACTCATGATGCAGCGCCTCGCCCGGCCTTGTATCGCGTGCTGCGGCCTTCGAATCGTCAGCTTCGTACGGGGGCGTCGAGAGGGTAGTAGCTCGATGACGTCATTCACAAACCCGCCCTGCCCTACGGTGGAATCTGTCTCACGTGCTAGGTAGGTAGGTGGTGTGCTGGGCTTCTGTCACGTGGAACCTCAAGATCGCGAGGCGACTCCAGTACCTAAGCCAAGGGTGTCAGCAGAGAGATGAGCCGGTGGAAGATTATTCGTCTGTAAGTAGCAGTGGTCGTTTTTTTTAATAAAAAAATCTTTGTCTTGATGCTAGCAACGAGCTTGAGGACTTCTACCGCCATTCTCGGACTCAAAGGCGCTGAGCCCGACTCCTACACCATCGGCAAAAAGAGAGTTACTCCCGTAGGAGTCTGCCGTGACCGAGGGCGGGATTCAATATTTTGATAGCCAATGCATGGCATGTTTATTTGCCGAGTTGCCGCGTGGGGAGGTAGCCAAGAACGGGCAGGCATACCGGTATCACGTAAGAATGGCCTGGAAAGCTGAAAGTAAGGAAATCTCAACGTTCACGCGAAGCTACTTATGAGTGATATTGCAGGTTAAGGGCTTGGATAACTTTAAATTAATTTCCAAAAAAAATTAATCGGCGTTTAGTATGCTAACTAACGACTGTCCTTGAAATCCGGGCAGAGAGAAGGTTAGACTTCGATATGTATGTAAGACGAGTGAAGACAGTGGAGTCGGACCCCGTTTCGCGACAGTGTGGTTCCTTCACTTGTAATAGAATCAGGAACTACAGTCGCTACTTTGCTCTCCCATCGTGCATAGCCTTTTTACAAATATTGTATTGTTATAGCAAAAAAATAGGTATTATAGCTGTACAGTTCAGGCAGTGAGCCATTTCATCAGACCTGCTCCGGCCTGTGAATAATAACATATAGGTGCCGAACTTCCAACCCGGCTCTCAAGTTTCTGTCAACTTGATGGAGTCACTGACCAAGTTGTCATATTCTTCTGCGGCCTGAATCTCTTCTTCCTCTTTGACTTAACCATGCGTTTACTTCAGGGTTGTACTCTTGCTCTTACCCTCGTCTTTCCCATCGCTTTGGGCGCAAGGGACACTGAATTGAATTACGAAAGCAGCTGCCAGCGATTTGAAGACCAATGCCATTGGCTCAATTGTCGCCAGGCTGAGTTGTCACTCCCACCCGCCGCCCAGGTGGGAGACGTCGTGTGCCTCTTTCACCTGGAGAGGAACTACCGGATCATCAACTGGACAAAGAACCTTTGGAAGAGCCAAATCTGTAGCAAATCCGCTTCTCATGATCTCCTCTTTCCTGGAGCAGATTGCTGCAACAGTTATGGCTTGCCATGCTTCTTGACCGGCTACCAAGCTCTCGTATGCCCGACCGATAGACCGGTAACGTTGGAGTGGGAGAAGCCGTATTGGACACGCATACAGACGGCGCATAGAGGCAATAAATGTGCCCATTGGGAGCAAAGGGAGAAGCAGGCAAGGCCGCCGTATCAGCCAAGGCGTATCAGGGATTTTTTGTGTTTTGCTGCATGGTCGGCGCCCATCACTTGTAACGCGTGGTGACGACTCACGGGAACCTCGAGACAAGACGGGGCGAGGACGTCTTTCTTGGGGAAACATTTACAGATGAATTATTATATGGATTGTTTATGCGCATCGAGCAGTTCAGGCAGAGGCAGATCCCAACGAACACACTAAGTTGACACGTGACCTGCACATGACAAGCCACACGCCATGGCCGCCACAACTCCCCCCCCGGCTCCGGCTCCCGACTCCAATGATGTAAGGCCAAGGCCAGAAGCTCTCGGCTCGCTCTTCTCGTATCTCCCGACATACCTCCGCATCATCGTAGCATCATCGCATCTACCTCGTCAGCGCCCCTTCCAGTCGATATATCTGATACCTCTACCATTCGTCCTCGCACAATCGCACCCTCAGATCCCGGCTTCGCGCCGAATCAAAGCTTCTACAGCTCCCGTCAAGCTCTCTCGCCATGGCATCCTCTCTCCTACGCACGGCGCCCGTGCTGAGAGCAACGCTTCTCCGGCCCCGCGCAATGATCGCCATGGCATCTACGAGCGTTCCTCATGCCAAGGCGACGCTGCCCGATCTCCCATGTGAGAAATGATGCTCTATTTCCCCCTTTTATCCCCACGCTGGCTGAACGGCTTCGCAGACGACTACGGCGCCCTCGAACCTTACATATCCGGCAAGATCATGGAGCTCCACCACTCCAAGCACCACCAGACCTACGTCAACGGCTTCAACGCCGCCACCCTAGCTCTGGCTGAAGCCGCGTCTAAGAACGATGCCAAGGCTGCCACCGCCCAAGCCCCCCTGCTCAACTTCCACGGCGGCGGCCACGTCAACCACTCTCTCTTCTGGGAGAACTTGGCTCCCAACGGCAAGGGTGGTGGTGGTGAGCCCGAGGGCAAGTTGCTGGTATGCCTACACAGCTCCTCACTCCCGACTGAATATCGATGCGGCCCTTTCCCACCCAAGGGGCGATAGGGGGGCTCGAAGAATCATCTGAGCCTCGCTGACTCTTGTACAGACTGCCATCAACGAAGACTTCGGCTCCCTGGAAGTCTTCAAGAAGCAGACAAACGCCGCCCTCGCCGGCATCCAGGGCTCCGGCTGGGCCTGGCTCGTCAAAGACAAGACGTCGGGCACACTGAGCATCGTGACGCGCGTCAACCAGGACCCCGTCACCGGAAACCTGGAGCCGCTGCTCGGAATAGATGCCTGGGAGCACGCCTACTATCTGCAGTATCAGAACCGCAAGGCCGAGTACTTTGACGCCATCTGGAATGTCATCAACTGGAATACAGTGGCGCAACGGTTCGAGAAATAGCGCCGACACTGTATTTGTCTCGGAAGTGGATTCTCCCAAGTCTTTTCACATAGTAAAATTAAGAGGCTGTTGATCACATATGTGTAACGTGACTTGATGAGCCTCGACATGCTTGTGAGGGGTTTAATCTATCTGCGTCTTTGCATTTTGTTCGGCACCTTAATCTTTCAGTACAGTTGCCTGCTCAGGAGAGTCACAAGAGGCCAGTACGTTCAATCGGACTGGTATCTCCTGAGGCCCTGGTACGCCACCAGCTCTTCCTGAAACTGGGTTTTGAAAATCTTGGGTGCATAGTCAAACCAGTCCTGGTTCGCTGGCCCGACGCGAGCCTCGAAGAACTTGACGTAATCCCACCACTCGGGATACCAGCCGCTACATTCCCACCCTATGATTCCCACGATCTTATCCTTCAGAACGATGATGTTGCGCGGGCTCAGCTCGCCGTGGCTCAGGACCAGGCGGCCCGTAAGGCTGAATTTCGACGCAAGGGACGCCGACACAATGCTGGGCACGCCTGGTCGGAAATGGTGGAACAAGAAGGCAATGAAGTCGGCGAAGGTGGGCTTCTTTCGGACGGCCCAGTACGTGACCGCCTCCCGCTTGTCCATGAGAAGTGAGTACAGGCCAGAGAAAACAGAGCCGGGAATCCGACGGTCGCAAGCGAGAGCCGGCTGGCTGGTCTTGCGCATATCCGTGATTATCTTGCTAAGGTCGTGCGCGAGGTCGTGCTTGGCTTCGGACGAGAGTTCCGGCCAAAGGTCCTCGAGGATGACGCCACGAGAAGTGCGCTCTATCCAAATGTCGGCAGCGGCGGCGGCGGCAAACTCACCCAACTCTTCGGGCTTGGGCAAGCGCACGATAGGCACGTTGGAGCGAATGCGAACCAATTCATTCATGATGAGACCGGCATCCGTAGTGAAGCGACAGTGTTTCTTTTCCACAGTGACGTTGTTCAGGGATGGCGGTGGCTCCGTGGTGAGTTCCAACTGGCGGTACTGCAGGAAGGTTTCAAGATAGGCAGTATGCTTATTCTTAGCCGTTACTGGCGAGCCTCGTTTTCAGTCACAAGAATGGCCATAACGGAACAGGGGGATCGCCTTTCCCTCACCACCAGGGAAAACGGGAGGCTTGCGGAGTCCCGGGCTCTCGCCGTTGTTGCCGTTGACGGCGACGACAGGAGAAGCCTCAAACTGATGGCGAGACCGCTTGGAAGATGTTCCTTCACCCGCTTTCTCGGCGGGAGCTTCATCCAGGATGGTGACACTGTCGCTCTCGGAGACTTCCTCAACCGGCTGGGGCGAGAGCCTATTAGGATCGGTAGCTGCAGCATCCAGAAGCCGACGCTTCGCCCGGCGCTGTGGCATCTTTTTGGTAGGTACGAACGAGGTTGACGATCTGAATAGGTTGTAATGATGGGTTTCAAAGGAGAAAGAATGAATGGATGATGAATGATGCCAAGGACGCGGTTTTGGTTGTTGTTTTTTACCCCCCTTGCTGTTGATGAACAGCTGGCAAAGCGAGAAGCAAGACAGTTGTTGGCTGGCTCGAGCCTATAGCGCTCTCTCTCACGTGTCTCCGCGTCTGCCTTGGCTGGACGCGTTGAGGGAGTTGGGAGGCGCGAGGCAAGAAAGTTGCCAGGCCAACCGTTGCGGAAAAAAAAGGGGGGGGGGGAAGGAGCAGGCAGGCGCACTTGCAAGTTGTCACCTTGTATCAATGTTATCAGTCTATGACTCAACCTCTTCCTATCTCCTCAACTCTTCAACACCGTCTCTCCCTCTCTCCCTCTCTCTCTCTCTTTCTCTGTTCATCTCTCCATCTCTTTCTCTATGTGTTCGAGTCTCTCTATAGCCATCATCGTATGGTGCCATCTGCCAAGGCCTCAACTTCGGCAGACATTGGCCCGGCATCGACGGCCGAGACTGGACAGCCCCAAAGCGTCGACCCCAAGATTGCCAAGCTCCAGAGCCTTCAAGTCCACAACTTTTGGCCTCTCTCGGGAACCTTCTGTCTACAGCCCATCCTCGTCGCCACGACGCAGCCAATGGCCCGCTCTTCACCGCCCTGTTCCATTCGTCTCGACCTCTCCCCCTGTTCTCGTTACACGCGACCAGCTGCCGCCACGCGGCCGGGCGCGCCCCTTTTCGCTTCCAAAACGCCACCGGCGTCCTGAATGGACATTGAGCTTGACGCCCTCCACGCGTCATGACGATTTTGAGCGCCAATGTCTCTTTTAGAGTCTCGACGAGTTCCTCCACGACCTTCTCACGAGCTTCCGTCATCTGTGCTGGCTCGTGCCGTTCCCGTCAACGCCCGCTTCTAATTCTGTCCGTGCCATGCGCCCTGCAGCCTTCCGTGTTCCGACGAACCTTGCTCAACAGTTTGAGCCTTGTCCCACGCGCGGCGTTTATCTGTCTGATGTCGATTGAAACTTCCGCACTGTACCGAGTTGTTTTGTATGAGGGCTCGTCGCCAGTCACAGACTTGCTCCTCTGTGCCTCCCCGTTGTGGGTGCTGCTGTTTGTTACTGGCGCCGGTACACAACCGACGACCAACCGCCGCCGCTGAGCCTCGGCACTACTGCGCGAGCGCCAGCGCCCCTCCATCTCAGATCCGTGTATCGTCGGACGACAGGGCCGCTGTGTCGGTGCTGAAGCGCAAACACAAGGTCCGGGGCCATGAGCGTCTGGGGAAAGGAAAGGCATTCTGCGTCGCGGAGGCGGACGAGTCCAGCCATGGTGACTTGTCCAGCTGTCTGCCAGTCTCCTCAATCCATTCTTTGCTTCTCATCCTTACAAGGCAATTCTTGAGAGCCTGATCCTAGCACAAGGAGTTGTTGCTGCCGGAAGCATGCCGAAACCCGCGCAGGACGCTATTCCTCTTGATACTCTGACGCCCGCCATGTCTTGGTCCGATGGCCGCGTGCCGAGTAAGCCACGGTGGCAAGATCATTCTCTCAGCCACGTGGACGACTCCTCGCCTTCTGGGAAGCAGACTAATTGAGGGCATGTCCTGCCTCAAGGGCACATGAAGAGCAAGCGGCCCCTGCTTCAGAGTTACTGGATAACCTTGAGCGACGGGCAGGGAACCCCCCGGCTTCAGGAGCGACTCGGCCGTGAGGCAGTAAATCACGCCCGAGGCATGCCCTCCCGGCGGACCGCTTGTAACCGCTTGATTCGCCCTTGTTAGCCTTTCTTTACTAAATTGCCCCGGCGGACGCGATCGGGTCGCACAAGTCCAAGGTAGTGACACCAAAACACAGATCCCTGGCCTGCACGCAGTCGTATTCAGGTCGGCAAGTGTGGGTTGAGCGTTCCCTTCGGGTCGCGTACGACGTCCAGTATGAGAAGAATTGCCGGAATCAGATCTCTAGGGCTCAGCAAAGTCGATAGCTCGCCCGGGCCGGAGTCTGGGGACTGTCGGTGATACGAGGTCGGATGGCGACGGCGCAAGAGCCAGAGATATTCACATCAAAGCGAGATTGTGTGTATGGGGCCCCGAACCGACCGCGCTTTTTCTCGAAGCGATTGACCCAAGATGGTAAACGTCGTCGTCGTCTGCTCTTCCAATCCGAAACCGAGCCTCGCCGCAATGTCCGTCGTCTCGGGCCTTCAGGGCGGGCACCGGCCCAGGGGACCGGGACGAGCTGGACCAGACCCGAGCATTCTGCCTCGAGCCGTAGACTCCGGACGCTTCGGGAGATGCTCGCGGCCGCGACAGAGAGAGCCGAGGAAGCTGATTAGGCGAGCATCTGCAGCATCGGGTGTGTTGGCCCAAGCCTTTTCCCCCGCCCCCCTTTTTCTCGTCCCCTCTCAAGCGCGCGCGCATACACACACACACACACACATGCTCACACACTCACACACTCACACACATTCTCTTCCCTCCCTCCCTCTTTCTTCCTTCTCCCCCTTCACTCTCTCACCCCTTCTTCTGCTCTCGGATGAGAAGGGGGTCATACTGCCTCTTCCCGGCACCATTTCGGACTCGGAGCCGGTGCGAGGTAGACGTCGGCAGCGGTGAACCGAATCGACAGGCACCTCCGGCCTCCAAGGGGACGTGTGCATCGAACCGGCGGTCTGGGCCGGCGAGGCACGCGGCAGATAGCCAATGAGAAGGGTATAGCTTGTCTCAAAAAAGTCAGCGAGAGCGAAGGGGCCAGGGACGACACGTTGATCGGCCGGTTGCATGGTTCAGGTGTCTCTCACGCTTCGGCAACGTCTTCTTAAACCAACTCCATGTCTCTTGTCCGTCTCGACGACTTCGGAAGAGATGGCTATGACCATGGCCGATAACGTTATTAGGAGAGCCTGCGATCGTTGTCACTCCCAGAAGTTGAGCTGCAAGCGCATCGCCGACGAGACTTGCGAGCGTTGTGTCAGACTACACGCCGAGTGCAAGTCTAGTCCTTCTTTGCGGTATAAGAAGCACAATCACCAACACCCACGACAGCAGCAGCAGCAGCAGCAGCAGCAGCAGCAAGCAGCGCCTCCGCCTCAGCCTCCGCCTCCGCCTCCGCCTCCGCCTCCGCCCCCTCTTCCTCCTGCGGCTCAACAGCAGAAGAAGCAACAGCAGCAGCAACCACAACCACAGCAGCAGCAGCAACCACAACAGCAACCACAGCAACCGCAACATCAACATCAACAGCAGCAGCAGCAGCAGCAGCAGCAGCAAATCTCACAGCAGCATAACAGCCCGCAAGAGCAACAGCCGGCACAGCAACAACAGCAGCTGCAACACACACAGTCAAGCCAAACGCAGCAGCCTGCATCCACGGCAGGCTCCCAGACGGTGGTCGTCTCCCGGCGTTCCCCCAAGAGGCGAAAGACGGAGAACGAGCTGAATCCAGTCCAGGCAGAGGCTAGTACGTTGCCCATGCCTTTCCTTGCCTTGTTCGTATGAAGCCTTTATTGGTTGACCCTGCCTGACCGCCGGCGCATGCCCGTAGGTAAAGCCGGCTCCCTGACTCCTCAAAACGAGGAGCTCGCCACGACGAAACACGGCGTCGCCGGACCCGGGGCCGCTCTCGAGCTGGGGGAGTTTGGCTTCAACTTTTCGGAGCTTGCGTTCCTGACGCCGCCTCAGCCTGATCATCTGTCGGTGATAAACGGCGCGGTCGATAGCTTTCACAACCCGAGCCCCTTTGCCGAGCCGTGGGAAGCACAGCTCGGGTCCAACTCGGAGCCTTTCCAACACATCCCCACGAGCTCTTACGTGCCCAGCGGCGGAGGAGTTCCGTTCCAGCGCATTGCGCCGACGACGGTCCCCAGCAGACGAGCTCAAGCAGCCGAGGGCAGCAGCGGTCCGGAAAGGGGTCGGCGGCAGCGACTCAAGCAGCGTCGACCGCGGCAGATTGCACTGCGACAGGTGGCTCACGCTCCAGCACACAGAAGAGAGGCACCGACGATCCACTGGATGGCGCAGCTCTCCGACATCAACGCGCGGCTGCTGGACCTGTCGTCCATGCTGCCGCAGCCGCAGCGTCAGCAGGGCGTATCTTGCAACGGCTGGTCGGCCGACGAGACGCACGACTTCCCCATCGACGAAATGTTCAAGCTCACTCGCCAGGTGGCCGACATCCTCGACGGTCTGTCTCGCAGCGGTCCGGGAGGCGCCGACTACCTAGACGGGTCGGACCCTGGGAACTCCATGTTTGTGCTCTCGACGTACGTCCGGCTGTTGGACATGTACCAGCGGGTGTTTTACCTGGTGCGCGACGAGGTGCTTCGAGCTCGGTCCGAGGTGGCCTTTAGGTTCTGGAAGCTTCCCGACGTGACGGTGGGCTCGTTCGCCGTCGAATCGTTGCCTTCGCTGCAGATGTCACTCACCATCCAGCTCGCCGAAGAGTTTCTCATCCGGCTCCGCGGCGCAACGTTGGCCATGGATCCGGCTCTGCGCAAGGACGACGACCACCAGCCGCCGGCCGGCGTCGGGGCCGGAAACGGCGGCGGAGCCGATGGCGACTCCATGTTTTCTGACGTGGTGGACGTGTCGTATCGCGCTGTGAGGGACAAGGAGGAGAGTCTGGCGAGGCACCTTACGGAGCTGCGGGACGATATTGAGGCGTTGCTTGACGGGTGAGCCGAGCCGGGTGTGAAGTACGCAAGTCCTTTTTTTTTTTTTTTTTGGTTTCTTTCTTCCACTGTCTTGTTTGTTCATGTCTGAAGCTCTCGAATAGACGACGATGTTCTTTTTTCTTCTTTTCTCGGTTCCCCTCGTGTCGGCTTGCTGGAGTCTCACCCGGAACGAAATCAGGATTCCCAAGGTTCGTGAGAGTGCCGCTTCTGGTTAAGGCCGACAGATGACGGTATTAGCCAGGTAGGCTCGAGACGAGTTTCAGGTCAGTGAGGAAAGAAGGGGGGGAAGGGGTGGTTACAGACGACGAGGGAGGTTGCATCGCGTGCTCTTGGCAGCGGAAATGCCCGACCGTGTTGTACTGTATGGTGAGGAATAGGCAGATAGGTAGGTAGGT